>JARYGA010032369.1:0-108563 GCA_030545235.1 Helianthus tuberosus | reverse complement strand
GTAATCCATGATGATGAAGGATTTGATTGGAGTCAGATTCTTCCAGAAGATCGTGTTGATAATCGAAGTACAGCTCATGGCAAAGCTATATCAAAGAGCAAACATTATGTTTTTCTTGCTGAAATAAAAGAGGAAAGCAAAGAAGAAAGTGTTATGACTGAAATAAAAAAGAAAACCAGAGAAGAGATTTTGAATGAGAAAACATGCAGAGAAAGAAGCATTGCTTGGAACAGAATGGATGATATGCAAGAAGAGTATGAAGATGCTGTGAGTAATAAGAGATGGGATAAGAAACGAGAGTGCTATATCAACAGAAATGGAGAACCCGTTGTTCCCAAGAAGGACATAGTTTATGATGAGTTTCTTCTAGTAATTCCTCCGTCCATCGAATACTATACAAATGTTGGAAAAGACAAAACTTATGTGAAGAAGTTTGAAAAACTCTTAAGAGATGTTATGACTTCAAGTCTGAAGAAGAGGGATGAAGAGAGAATGAAGAAGAATGTTGATGAGATGGTGAATAATTTGAAGAAGGTTGCTGAGGAAGTCAACGTCGAAGCAGTTAAAGAGGAAGATGTGAAGGTAGAAAAAGTGGTTGTGAATGAAAAAGTTGTGAAAGAAGCAGTTACAGAAAAACTGCAGGTTGAAGAAGCTGATAAGAAGGTTGAAAGTTTAATTGAAGTGAAGGATGAGATTTCGAAGGTTGTTGATGATGTTGGTACTGGTGAAGAAAAGAAGAGTGAAACCGAACTGAAGCAGAAAGATGCTGATCATACAGATGCAGCAAAGAACACCGAAGTGCCAATCACTGAGGTAAATTTTGATTCTGAAATCTTAAAAACTGTTGAACAGTGCAAGAAATGCATGGAACCATGCAGTGCTTGTACTGAAAAAGACGAAAGGTTCAGAACAAGAGATCTTGAATTTATCAAAATAGAAGAAGTTTTCAAAAAAAATGCAAAGAAATGTTAGAAAACGAAAAGATTTTGAAAGATAATGATGAAAAACTTTTGGAAAAATGTAAAAAATTAGAAAAAGAAAATGTTTTGAAAGAAAATGTTTTGAAAATGACAGAAGAATGTAATCAAAAAGAAATTGTTTGTCAAGAAATGAAGAAAGAATATGATTCAATAAAATTGGCATATCACATTACAAAAGAGTCATATGAAAAGGTGAAGAGTGAAATGAAATTTCCTCAATCAAGATTGAATTACTGTTCTGAAACAACTAATGAGCTTAAGCGACAGTATGAAATAAAACAACATGTTGTAAATTCCTACATTGAGGATGTTGCTAAGCTAAAGCGTCAGATTGCTAATTTAGAACAGGATAATAACAAGTTAAAAAGTTATCACGTGTCATCATATGTGCTTGAACGTATTCTCAACATAAAACCGGATGGAAAAGATTCTGAGCAAAACAAGAAATGTATTGTCTCAGAGTTTCATCAAGTTCCACCACCGGAAAAGTTTGCATTTTATGATGATGAAAAGGTCGAAAAAGCTTTCAACATGGTAGATCAATTGCAAGATAACATTGACGTAACCTATTCCAAATCTGATGATTCTAGTGATTCAGAGGTGGTAGGTAAGGTCGTTGAAAGTGTGTTGAAAGAAGAGTCGGTTGATACAGGTAAATCTGAATCACAGGATGAAAATGAAGGTAATTTTCATGATGGATATCTGAAAAACTCAAAATCCGAGAAAAATTTGAATGATGATTCAAAAGGATTGGTTTATACCATGATTGGATCGGACAAATTATTCTTAGATGTTGTATTCCCGATTCAGAATGTGATTTCAGAAAAGGTTGATAACGTTTTCAAGATGGTTGAAATTGAAAAATCGGATATTTCAAAGTTTGCTGGAAAAGGTCACAAAACTTTTTATAACAAACCTGGTTACAAGAAGAAAAACATGAAGGCTGGGTTGGGTTATAAAAAGAAACAAAGTCGAAATAAAAATGAAACGCCAAATTATCAGACAAAGATGAATTTTGTTCATGGAACAAGTTCTGAAGAAGATAAAGAACTCCAATTTAGGCGTCAGTCTAATGAAGAGTTCTATGCTCAAAAGAAAAAGCAACAACCACAGGTCAAAGATGTGTCCAAGAGAACATGTTTCAAATGTGATCAAATTGGACATCTTGCACGCAAGTGTCCGAATCTGAAACCTGTTGATGTTGAGTCGAAAAAGAAGTCTGATAATGTTGAAAAACAGAAATCTGAGGATGTGAAACAAAGGTCAACCAGATTTGATTCAAAACAAACTTGGAGGTACAACACAAACAAGTTTGCTTCAAATCAAACTTGGAAATCAAACTCGAATAGGTTCGATTCAAGACATACCTGGAATTCTCACACACCCAGATTCAGAACAACTCAAAGTTGGAAAACTATTGTCGATGCAACAAAACCAAACGAGTTTTGGAAACCAAAAGTTGTTGTTCAAAATCAAAATGTTCAAAAAGAGTCAAATTTTTACAAAAGAGGTACTCCGAAAGGTCAAACATGGAGTGTTAAGAAACAAGTGACTTCGGTAAAAGATGAGAAAGTTGAAGTCAAAGTTGAAAAAGTCTTTGTTCAGAATGACAAAGATTTTCCGAAATTGAATGAAGCATATTGTGTTGAAATGCCTAAGGTCAAACAGACCTGGGCTAAATTGTTCAAGTAATTGAATATTTTGAATGTGCAGGTGCTCAAGACAACTGAATGTCAAGAAGAGGAGTGTCGGAGCAGACTGGCACAGCAAGAGGAGGCTGCTGAACCCTGGTTTGGTTAAACAGGGAGTTTGTTTGTTTTTCTGTACATAAATAAACAATATTTCAAAAACCCTAAAAATTGAAAAAAAAAATTAAAAACCAAAAATATGTTTTTATTTTGTCAAAATTTTGAAAAAACCAAAAATTTGTTTGTTTTTAAATTTGTCAAAAAAAATAAAAAAAATACAAAAATATGTTACTTGAATATGCCGAAACCCTCACGGCGGAACAAACATGATTAATTTCACATGATTGAAAAACAGTTTTCAAACTGTCAAATTCAATGTGTTGTAAATCATGGGGGTAGTTGCTGCTTTACATGTAATATTTTCTGCAAATCAGTACATAAGAAGCAGAAAAAGGATGGCGAGACAAAGCTATCTACTTCGGTTTGTCAAATTTTCTTTAAATGGTTTTGCATTTTAGGGGGAGTATTATTGTCAGAAAATACAAAAACATTTGAAAATTTGAAAAAGCCAAAAACATGATAAAATTCGAAAATGAGTTTTTGTGTAAAAAGAGGAAATGATAGTACATCAGTAGACAGTTACAGTATGCTAAAGAAATGTAATGATTACATAGCGTTAAATAGTCTCACTGATGATATGCCGATAGGTTTTTTTATACATTTAGTAAACTTTTTTGAGATATAAACATAAATTCAAACTTGCTTGTTTCGTGGGGAACACTACTTGGATATATAGGTAACCCCTGAAATCTCGTTTGAAGGATCCCTCTTTCTGAGATAGTAGGTCTTTATGCTTAGTGATATCTGGGGTATTATCCCGGGACTTCTGATTTTGCGGAAGCAATGGCCTAGTCCCCGTATAATACTTTCTGCTTGCTTGAAATATAGCACCGCCCTCAGCATAAAAAATGAGGAAACATTGAAAAATGCTAATCATGTGCTGTTGAAGAAAAGATTCTCTAAAGGGAACACACCTAAAGTCGAAGCCGTCATCTCTCTGATTTTGCGGAAGCAATAGCCTGAGCTCTCACGGCCCTCGCACATTAACCCTTTACAGATATCATCTAGGTATACTCACCTGTAAGACTGAATATTGGGATCTGGATATGGGAGTATATTCAAGAGGTGGGACACATGAATGAGTTTAAGTTCTTAATACACCTAATTCGTATCCTGAATCAGTTGAAATTTGTGTGAAAATTTAAGTGGATCAGTATATCGACAATCTAAGTGAATTGTTTAATTCTTAATGTATAACTAAGCTCAACGGTACCTGTGACTTGTCAAAAACTGATATGATCCTCTGACGCAAACTCAAACAAAAATATTGTCTGTAAATATTTCTTTACTGTTTATGTTTCAGAAAATACAAAAAGATTTTTGATTCTGCTTTATTTTCTACAACCGATGTCTGAAATGCTAAGTTTCAAAATCTAAGTATGCTGATTGTGTTTCTAAAAATAAAACAAGTTCATTAATTTGAGACTTGAATTTTTTAAAAAAATCAAAAACAGTTTGTGAAATCTCCAAGGTCATTAGTTTGGACGTGGATGATTAACTGTAAGGGATTTGGATGCTTATATTGTTAAAATTTGTTGAATAAAGCCAGGTTATGATTACTGGAAAATCGAAATTGCTTTCATTGTAAAATATTTTTAGCATACGATGAGAGAGCCAGGTCATTTAATCCTGGATGTTCAAAATGTTGTTACTTATAAATGTTTGAGAAATTGTAGATATT
The DNA here is from genome assembly GCA_030545235.1 of Helianthus tuberosus. Taxonomy (NCBI): domain Eukaryota; kingdom Viridiplantae; phylum Streptophyta; class Magnoliopsida; order Asterales; family Asteraceae; genus Helianthus; species Helianthus tuberosus. The sequence goes on along the minus strand of JARYGA010032369.1, from coordinate 104,094 downwards.
GTTCCAGACTACGATCCTGATAGCTGATGTCACACCCCCAAAATACCACATGCGGGAACACCGCTGGGGCGTGTGACGTACCAGGATCTAGCCACCAATCACATTGAACCATAACATATAATTTAATAAAAGTTTCTATTTATTTCGTAAAGTAAATCCAACACAATCAAAACCAATTTGTTCAGCGGAAGCATATTGTAAATAATGTTTTCAGGTGTTTCAAAATGAGAGTACGATAATCTTTAAAACTTGTATCCAAGAGCTACGACCCATGACAACTCCAGTGCACCCAGATAGCAAGTTCCAATCCATGTATCTAAGGACCTGCAAGCATGCAGAAAAAGTGTTTCAGACAGGCTGGTGAGTTCACAGTTCGCTTTAACCGATTTATAGCAAGTAGTGTGTTATGTTCTGTTTTAACTGTTATGCTGATAATAACTCGATACCACAGACGGCCTGTTTTGCTCTTCTCCAATGCTCTATCAACATTGGTCAGTTTTAAGTTATTAGTTCACGCCCGTCCTAACCAGGTACGTCGTGAGGGTGCCAAACCTAATAGCGCTATCAACTAATAACACGTTGCCCTACAAGCAACTTATCAATGGTAGGATGGGACTTAAATGATAGAAAGTGAGTGTATTATCCAACGTTAACCCTTTCTGAAAACGGCCTCATATTCCTTACAGGAGTATGGGTTTGAGAGAACTGCCTCACATCCCCTGCAAGGATGTGGGTTTATGAAAACCCGTTTAACTGTTTTGTTTGTTTGATTGTCCCCACTGGACGCATGCTTGTTTTGAGAGGAGTGAACCCACCTTGGTTTGCTCGGTATACACTGTTACCCGTTCCCGTTAGTCCAACAACCCTACCGCGATTAGCAATCTTATCAGTTTTGTAATAATTCACTTTATGCATTTATACAGTTTATGTTTAACACTGCAATTCACATCTCAGGTGTACATATCACACAATGACACAGTTATCACATGAATCTAACTTCACTCACAACTTATCCCAATGCAAGTTCTTGTTTGAATTAATTATGTCTCACTATATTGTGGTGTGATTGGACGTCTCAACTGTTATACATATATGAAATCACAATTTATTTTAATATATATCGATGTTAGTGGTGCTGATTGTCTAAATGTCATTTCATGAAATTCAAGATAATGGCCAGTACATTCTATGATGCATGAATTCTATTGGACCGAAGGTACCATGCAACAATTACAATTTGTCAATTAATTTAAGACATTATCCATTCTCTGTTATAACAAAATCCTACCATTGATTATCAACAACCCTAACCACTTCTGTTTTGTTCCAGACGATACACATCCAACATGATATTCATGTATAAGCAGAATCATCAAAATCGCATAGTGAGCATGACCCATTACAACATATTAGATCCCTATCATGTGTGTGTCTATATTACTGACCCATATACAATATCTATCACAACGTAAATTCAGTAAACATAATTGCAGAATCGTGTAGTGAATCGTGAATACATGCAAACCCTCGAATCCTTATTATGAACGTTCTAACCTATTTGAATAGTAAGAAAGATATTCAGATCTCAACTAATCATCATATACACTTACAGTTACTAGTAAAACCCTATATTCACAGTGGAACAAGAGCATCAAAAACAATCATCAATCAACGCGGGATGCAAGGGAATACTAACCGATCAACGGAATGATTACGAAAGTGCAAGAAGTCTTCGAAGAAACAAACGGGTGTTGCCGACAGTTCGTTAAGAGATAGAGAGCTAGGGTTTCGTTAAACTTTGACTCACGTATCGATATGCGAATATAAAGTCCTTGTAGCCGAGCCACATATGGGCCTCATCTGGCCCAAAAGCCCATCCCGGCGATAATTAGGTTTCGTCTGCCAAATGTGTGAGGATGAAGGTTTCGCCAAGCCATATGCAATTCAAACTAATCCTAAGTTTCACAATCATCACTTATAAATTGATATGGATTTATACTTACATGTCCCATCACTGAATCACCAAACACTAAATTATAAAGAAATTATAAAATAATATACTCAGTACAACGTACAACGAAATGTAAAACGAAACTGTAAAACTGGTGACGCGTAAAGGAAAGGTCTTGGGATCTCGGGTTGTCACAGCTGAGTCTAAGGGGGAGTCTGAAGACGAGCTCAATGCAAGGGGGAGCTTGTAACCAGAAAGGAAGGTGTCGATCCCTAAAGCACAGAAGCTTGATGAAAGGGGGAGCCTGAAGAAGCTGTTAATGTTAGAGCCAGAGTCAGATCCTGGTTTAACATTCAAAGATAGAAGCTGATCAAAGTAGAAAGATTGATGGATGCTTACAGTGTTAGACAATTTGGTAAGAGTTTGAAGACTGATCAAGACTGAAGATGTGTCATGATAAAGACTCGACACTGAAGACTTCGTCAACATCCAAGGGGGAGTCTGTTAGTGCACTATGTCTGTGGACTTCGTCTTGTATCGAGTCATGTAATAGGATAGGATAAACCAGTGCTCGGTTGCTAGAAACTAAGATTTGTGTATTTGTTGGTAATTTCGCTTGAAATAGCCAAAGGCTATTTCAAACGGAATTAACAATGTTAATTCCGCTTGAAATGGTCCTTGACCATTTCAAACAAAATCAGCAACACTATATATAGGTGCACTTGGTTTGTCATTTGTAACTTTCGGATCTGAGTAGCGAAGCTCTGCCGAATCGTCTCCAGGTTGTAAATCAGTGTTAGATCAATAATAGAGACATTTAAATTAAATCAAGCGTGTAAACAAGTCCGTTTCACTGAATTCCTCCTTTGATTCGGATACAAACTCTTCTGAACGACTCATTCAGGTCGCACAACGATCCTACACCTCTGAAGCGAAATAAGATCTGATTTCGTACGAAAAGAAAACTAGCATCGCACGAAATGACTCCCAAGTTCACACGAAATCTGATTTCGTACGAAATGAAATCTGATTTCGTACGAAATAAATGCAGGCTTCAAACGAAATGATATCAATTTCGTGCGAAATCAAACTTTCGGACAGTTTTTGAACATTTTGATCAAGTTTTACTTCGAATAAGAGTCTGAAACTTTCTAGGGTTTGTTAAAACACTGTTTCGCACAATATATTTGAAAATCAAGCCATTTTAACCATGAAAACTTGTTAGATTTTGAAAAGAAGGTGTAGAAATCAGAAATTGCAGCTGAAATGGTAAGAACTCTTCCTCCTGAGCTCTGATACCACTTGTAGGATCGTTTTCAGACCCAAACGAGTCAATCAGAAGAGAACTCGTCCAATATGAGAAGCGGAAACAAACATATCGGAGTTATTTCAGCTGGATTACACAAGAAATCACTTTAATTGTCTTTTATATTGAAAACACAACGTTTTACAGCCTGGAGACACTTCGGCAGCACTTCGTTGCCAGAATCAGATCGTTCCAAATGAAATGGCACGACAGGTATTTATAGGCATGCTGATTTCGCATGAAACTGTTCATGCAAAATAGTGATTTCGCACGAAATCACTCAAACGAAATGACAAGCCTATTTTGTACGAAATGACTAAGTCATTTCGTGCGAAATGACCTTCAATCCATTTCGTGTGAAATACCACAAATACACTTTTCTCGATTTCCATGCCCTGATCTATCTAATACAATACAAGACTCGATACAAGACGAAGTCGACAGACGTATGCACCAACAACACCCCATTCTTGTTGTATGGAATGTCAGAAACCAATTTTTATCCAAATAGAGATTGCCTTTGTGGTATTTCTATAGTCTCTAATGGTGTAGTTTGATACACTAAGGTTTGAATGAATTCTAATTCACATTTTTTTTTTTGTATATTTTGTTATACTTCCAAGGTATAGTTTGATATGCTCTCATATGTGATATTGTACAAAACAACATATATTTTGTTAATTTCTAAAACATAGTTAATATGTTATTTACAAAACCAAAAGCATAGTTTAATATGTTATTTACAAAACCAAAAGCATAGTTTAATATGTTATTTATAAAACCAAAGCATAGTTTAATATGTTATTTATAAAACCAAAGTATACTTTTGATATACCACTGAAAACTATTATTTTGACAACTAAAGTATATTTAATATACTATTTGTTTAACTATTTTGGAACTAAAATATATTTTAATATATTGCTTATTTGACTTTCTTAAAACCAAGGTATATTTTTATACATACTACAAACCCTTTTATCAAAGCATTGTTTTACAAACAACATATTTTATACAAACTCATTTTACTTGGTTATTTAATTATTTATGCATTATTCTTTTATATCATAAAAATTCTTATAAATTTTCGCCTGATTTTATAAAGAAAACATTTTTAAGTTCATGACTATTTTTGTTAAAACATTCTTTTAAACTTATAAGTCATGAATCCTGCATTAATAAAACTTATGTATCCCACATACATTTTTATGCTGACGTAACTATTTTTACACATGTTTCCGGTGCTGCTATGTGATGATTGTTGATACATGCTATAAACAGGATGGACAGGTGCATTAACGACTTTAAAACTTGAAAGACAATATTTGTATTTATTTGATTTGTAATAAAACAATGAGTTCATTAATTCAATAAAACAAAATTATTTAAATCCATGGTTGTGAAACAATGATTCTACTACAACACTCCCCGACGTTTTCGCCACGATTTGTTGTTTTACGTGGTCGGGGTGTGACATAAGTGATAGATGTACCCATTTTTGTAACCATCAACTTGAAAAAAAAAATTAACAAGGTATGGGGTCTATCACCGGGTCTCAACAGCATATCACCCTCAAACGGACAAGCCGAAATGACTTATCGAGGTTTAAAAAGAATAATTGAAAAAAACTGTAGGATTAAATAAAAAGGAATGGACTGATAAATTAGACGATGTTTTATAGGATTTTCGAACTGCATATAAAACAACAATAGGAACCACCCCATATAAGCTCGTCTATGGAAAAAGTTGTCATTTACCGGTAGAGATAGCACACAAAGCCTACTGGGCAATTAAAAACGTAAACTTAGACTTAGAAATAGCCGCTAAAAATTGATTTTGTCAATTAAACGAATTAGACGAATTAAGAAATCACGCATATTCTAACGCCGAAATTTATAAGGAAAGAATGAAAAATTTGCATGATAAACACATTAAACCTAATGAATTTCGGGTAGGAGATCAAGTTCTATTGTTTAATTCATGATTTCGATTATTTCCGGGTAAGTTAAAGTCTAGGTGGACGTGACCTTTTTCTATCACCCATATTTTTCCACACGGTGCAATTGAAATTAAATCTCAAAATGGAATCCCATTTAAAGTCAATGGCCAACGGCTAAAGCTCTATCAAGGATTATTGAGGATGAAGAGGAGGAAATATCGCTACAAGCGGCCGAAGAGTAAACAAAGGTATGAGCATCAACAACATATCTTGTATATGACGAATGACGGGAAAGCTTGTAAATCGGTAAGATTTCTAAAACCAAGTTTCGGGGAACAAGTAACTCACACGTGCACTTAAAAAAATTAAAATTTACCCGCCCACGGGGCCGTGTCCGCGTAACTGTCGGGATAAAACCCCTTTTCTATTCATTTCTTCACTTCCACACGACCCGTTTCCCCGCAAACTCTCTGGTTCCACCGAAAATTTCTGTAGATTTCCACGTTTTTTTCTGACTTCCGACAACGTCAAGGTATGATTCTATCATCATAATTAGTTAGATTTATCACTTGCATGTAGTATAACATCAAAAATTTGGGGAAAAATCTAGGGTTCTTCAACTTGAACCAAATCAAACCTTAAATTTTTGCTTAGATCTGTTAGTATTAGTATAGATGCATGTTATAGGAAGTAAATCAACTTGAATTGTTTGAAGATTTGCCCGATTTCTCACAAAAACCTCAAACCCTTGTTTTTAAACCGAAAAAGAGGAAATTGAAGGGGTAAAGGGTTGGTTTTGGGAAAAAGGGCACTTGGGGTTTCATTTTCGGGGAAAACCGCCCCTACTCAACCAAAAATTTTCAAGTTTTCGGAACCGGGTCGAAAAATGAGGTTTTTGGGAAACAGACGCCTGAGCACGGGGTCGTGCTCGGCGAGCACGGGGGCGTGTCCAGCCAACTTCCGCTGAACATGGGGCATGTCCAGTGAACACTATCTGGATATGTTTTTCTCGCGATATTGGTACTTATTTGATTATATGTTGTATTTACAGAAAACTGTGAATAACATGTGGATTTAGCGAGGAAAACGAAGGAAACAATACATGGGGAATGTTAATGAATTGAAAATGAATATGGAATGATAGAGGGTTGAATTACGAAGACGTGGGCGAAAACGGTGCGTAAAACGGAGCTAAAACGAAGAAGAAATGAAGAAATACGCACCAGAAACAGTCAGAACTTCATCTGGACATATCCGGAGCTAGGAAATGAGTTACGGAAGCCATAATATATGCTTTTGGGGTAGCTCGACGAGAGAAATCCAAAAATGAAGTTTGTTTTTGTAAAGAGCTTGCGCATCGTAACAAGGATAGTGTTACGATGCGCAAGGGGTCTGTCGGCAAACGTGTGCGGAGCAGTTGAAGAAAGTCAACTTTAAAGTGCTTGCACCCCGTAACACCCACAGTGTTACGATGCGCAAGCGATGCTCAGTTGCTAAAAATCTCAACTATAAAAGGCCATGTATTCTCATTCGTAAGACAGACCTTCACAACTACGAAATACATCAAATAAGCCTGCTTTCAAGCAGTTTGGAGCTCCTGGAAGTGTCGGTGAAGACCCTCGAAGTTCTCGGGAAGTTTAGAAGCCTTCGGTTCGCGTCTTATTCGACCCGAGTTCGGTAAATATTCAATTTTCAGTATTCGATCTTGTTTTGTATCATGTTTTCATTTACTTTCAGACCTTGTTCATGTGTGTTGTTAAACTTAATGTGTAGCTAGAACGTTGAAACTATCTAGGTTATGATGAACACTTGTTAATATGTAATTTTTACCAGGTATTGTGTGATTATGATTTGTTCTTCTTAAGTAAATAATTTAAGTTATATGTTTTGGTGTTTATGCATGTTTTAACTCGGTTTATACTTTGATCATTTGTTTCACATAAATTCCGGTGAATTTGTTTTCATAAAAAGAATTATGTCGATACTCAAGTCCTAAACGGGTTGGGTAATCTTATGGTGGATTGTGAAATAAACCATAGAACTAATGATTAAAGAATTAATCTGGTTTTAATGTTCTACTATTTTTTAACACTGTAAGGTATAAAAATATTAATAGATCGAATTTAGTGTATTACTAAAATTGTGTTTTGTGAGAAACCAGTTTTAATTAAATTGTCACTAATTTGTCTATTAAACCAAATCAAGTTTTCTTAAATTGCTTTAGACTTATAACCGAGAGGAAGTCAGTCTTTCCAAGCACTTTTCTAGAACACTAGATAACTGTAAAGAAGTCTAGTAAATGCGGTAATCAAAATAAACCTTTCAAGTTATAGATAACTGTAAAGAAGTCGTCTTTAAAGGTTTAATATCTAAAGATCCCGGTTTCATATCACACAATTACCCGGTAGAAAGTATGTTATTAACAAGTGGGATTCTAACCTAGATAGTCCTTTATTATTATTGAATCTTCGTTGTAAACTGTTTTAATTCACTTTTATTACTTAGTTCAAGTAATTTATTTTTCAAAGCAAAACCCCCCTTTTAAATCAAAAATTAAAAAAAAAATATTTACTTGTGTGTAATTTTTAATATAAACAAATTATTTAACGTAATTCAACAGTGTCCTGTGGGTTCGACATCCGGACTTACTTTTACTATACTATACTGATCGGTACACTGCCGGTTGTGTGGTTTAGTTTTAAGATCGAGTCTAAGTATAAATTTAAAGCTAAGAGTGTCTAGTTAAAGTTATTTTTAAAAGTTTATCTTTTTAGTAGTTTTATTAATCACTTTAGCACACATCATAAGTTTTTGGCGCCGCTGCCGGGGACTACTTTGCAATTGTGTTAAATTAGTTTGTTTATATTTTTTTCTAAAATTCATTAGTGTAAATTTTATTACAAAATTTTTAATTTTTAGTTTTTATTTAATCTTTAGTTAGATTGTGTTTACTTGTTTATTTCAAAATCCTAGTTTAAGTTTTCATTAGTTTATGCAACATACACGTTCACGAGGACCACCTGAATACGAACCACAAGACGATCCTGAACTTCTGTTCAGCCAACGTACAATTAATCAGGAAGGAGAAACAAGTGAATTCCAAGTTTTTGGAAATCCTTACTTTGAATCCGAAACAACCACAGAAACCAATTCTTTCGAAATTTCACGTTCTCCGAGTCCAGAAACCAAAGCACAAATGGCTAACCGCACTGTTTACCAACAAGCCACAACCGGTTTCACCGGTGAAATTTCACCCATCACCCTTCCCGCGATTCAAAATGATAGATCTTGGCAAATTCCATCCTACATCATGACGGCTATCACTAACTCTTGCCAATTCCATGGTCGTGACGATGAAGATGCACCCGCTCACATAAACCGTATCACACGTCTTTGCACCACTTATTCTATCGAAGGTGTAAACCTTGATTCCCGTTACCTTCAAGTCTTTCCATTTTCTCTCGCTGGATGCGCAGCCATCTGGTTCGATTCGCAGCCAGCAGGAACTTTCACCACCTGGGCTGGTCTTCGAGATGCCTTTTTAGCCAAGTACTTCCCACCAGCCAAAGCATCTCACCTTCGTGATCAGATTCACTCTTTCCGTATGGAGCCTGACGAGCCGTACCACTTAGCATGGGAACGTTTTCAGACGCTTCTCTCTCGTTGTTCGCAGCATGGTTTGTCTGATTGGGCGTTAGTTGAAAAGTTTTACAATGGTCTTACTCCTGAGATTAGAGCTCGTTTTGACACTTCGGCTGGAGGACAGCTTATGGGAAAGAAAACAACCGCTGAGTGTAACGACCTTTTCGAGAGCTTTGCCCATTCTGATATGGATTATAGCACTGCCAGCAGGAATTCTATTCCTGTGACTAAAACCACCTCGGCCGGTCGAGGGGTAAACCAAGTTAGCTTGGATCCATCGGTAGCTGCTATAGTCGAGAGTTTGAGGCAAGAAATGAGGCAAGAGTTGAATGAGATCAAGAAGAAAGTTGATAGGTGTGAGGTTTGTAGAGGAGGTCACGACACGATCGATTGTCCCACTATTACACTTGAGCAGGTAGAGTACATAGCCGGTCAGTCTAGAGGTCCCACGAATCCTTTCAATTCCAATTACAACTCCAACTGGCACGGTAGTGGCAACAATAGTAGTTTTCGTTCTTCTGGAAATCCCCCTGGTTTCCCATCCGGTCAGTATCAAAATAGGGGGCCGGGTCTTTACACGAGTAGTGGCTCAGGAGGTCAGTTTGCTAGTGGAGGGTCGAATCTAGAAAGTCAGGGCAGTGGCAAGGCATTCGAGGGTAGTTTTAGTAGGATGGAGGAGATGTTCGCCCAGATGATGACACAAAATCAGGCGATGATGACACAAAATCAGGCGACGCAGAAATCTCTCACTGATTTCGCTAAAACTCAGGAGCAGATTAATAAAAGTCACGAACTTCAGCTCAAAAGTCAGCAATCCACACTTCTAGATCTTCAAAGAACAGTATGAGGGATTGCTAAGCAGTTGCAGGAGCATCCACCTGGTCAGTTCTTGGGAAATACTTTCACGAATCCCGCGAATCATTCAGCGAAAGCTATTACTACTCGTAGTGGCAGGATTCTAGGAGAGGTTACTCAAGAAAGACCAGAGACAGAGGATGAAGACAAAGTCGATGAAGAGATTATAATGGAAACTCCCGGAAAAGGTGCAAGAGAAATCAAATCCAGCAAGTACCGCACTAACCGGAGAGCCCCAAGCTGAAAAGAAGGCAGAAAATCAACCAGTAGGAGTTAAGCCATCCCCTTTGGTTGATCATTCACGTGTCCCATATCCAGCTCGCCTTAAGCAACAACAGTATGCTAAGGAATATGGTCACTTTCTAGAGATCTTTAAGCAATTAAAGATAAATCTTCCGTTCATCGAAGCACTTCAGGCCATGCCTAAATATGCCAAATTTCTTAAGGACCTCCTTAAGAGAAAAGACAGGTTAGGTGAACTCTCAAACATTCCATTGACTGGAGGTTGTTCCGCGGTAGTCTTGAATAAGCTACCTGAGAAATTAACCGATCCAGGCACATTCACAATTCCATGTTTCTTTGGAGGAACCATTGCTCCAGCCAATGCGTTAGCTGATTTAGGTGCAGGCATTAATTTGATGCCATTTTCACTCTACGAGAGGCTAGGTTTAGGAGAACTTACACCCACACGCATGTCACTGTCATTGGCCGATCGTTCGATAAAATATCCTAGGGGGATTATAGAAAATCTGTTAGTCAAAGTCGATAAATTTGTATTCCCCGTTGATTTCGTTGTCCTTGACATGGAGGCTGATGAAAAAGTTCCAATCATTTTAGGCCGTCCGTTCCTTAGAACCGCTAAAGCAGTCATTGATGTCTACGACGGTAAAATCTCACTTCGTGCAGGTGACGAGATTGTCACATTCGAGATAGAAAGAGCCATGCAACATCCCAACGATTTTGATAATGATGATTATGAAACTTATCATTCCGCTTACTTTCTAGATTCCTTCATTTCGTGCATTCATGAAACCAATCCAGTTGAAGACGAGAATGAAGAAGAGGATGAGATTGAGATAGAAAATGATCCGGAGCCGATTCCGGAATCATTGGAGCTGTGTGAGATCAAGGAAGAGAATGAGAGCAAACCCATAGAGCCACCTCTAGAGCTCAAAGTCCTTCCTTCCAACCTAGAATACGTTTTCTTGGGAGAGGAGTCCAGTTTGCCCGTCATTATATCATCTAAGTTGACGGAGGAGGAGAAAAGCAAGTTGATTGAGGTGCTACGAGAGCACAAAGAGGCCATAGCATGGAAGTTGTCCGATATCAAGGGGATTAGTCCCACTTTTTGCACGCACAGGATTCTCATGGAGGATGAATTCAAACCTGTAGGGCAACCTCAAAGGCGTTTAAATCCTAACATGAAAGAGGTGGTTAGGAAAGAGGTAATCAAGTTGATGGGAACCGGGCTAATTTATCCTATTTCTGATTCCGCTTGGGTTAGTCCAACCCAAGTCGTTCCTAAGAAAGGAGGAATGACTGTCGTCATGAATGAGAAAAATGAACTTATACCTTCCCGTACAGTCACCAGTTGGCGAGTGTGTATCGATTATCGCAAGCTTAACGATGCCACTCGAAAAGACCACTTTCCACTCCCGTTCATTGATCAAATGCTTGAACGCCTTGCAGGCCAACAGTTCTACTGTTTTCTCGATGGTTTTTCCGGCTATTTCCCAATTCCAATCGCACCGGAGGACCAAGAGAAAACCACTTTCACTTGTCCATACGGCACATATGCGTACCGACGCATGCCTTTTGGGTTATGCAATGCACCGGCGACGTTTCAACGGTGTATGGTTGCCATCTTTCAAGATATGATTGAGAGGTCCATGGAGGTGTTCATGGATGATTTTTCTGTGTATGGAGACTCTTTTGAGCAATGTTTAGCAAATCTTGAGGAAATGATGAAGAGATGTATTGAAACAAAGCTAATGCTGAATTGGGAAAAGTGTCACTTCATGGTGACAGAAGGAATTGTGTTAGGACACAAAATTTCACAAGCCGGTATAGAGGTAGATAGAGCAAAGATTGATACCATCAGTAGGTTACCTCCACCGACAAATGTTAAGTCCGTTCGCAGTTTCCTTGGTCATGCGGGCTTTTACAGACGTTTCATCAAAGATTTTTCGAAAATCACGCGTCCCATAACACGTCTCCTTGAAAAAGACATATCATTTGTCTTTGACGAGGAATGCCTAAAAGCTTTCGACTTTTTGAAAGAAAAACTTGTAAGTGCACCAATTCTTATTTCACCCGATTGGAGCTTACCTTTTGAGCTCATGTGCGATGCTAGTGATTATGCTGTAGGAGCAGTTTTGGGTCAAAGAATTGAAAAGTACTTTCATCCGATCTACTACGCGAGCAAAACTCTTAATGATGCACAAGAGAATTATACCACCACTGAGAAAGAGCTTCTCGCCGTAGTATTCGCATTCGACAAGTTTCGTTCATATCTCGTTCTATCCAAAACCATCGTTTTCACTGACCATGCTGCCTTGCGTTATCTTTTCAAAAAGAAAGACGCAAAACCCCGTCTCATACGGTGGATTCTACTCCTCTCCGAATTCGACATAGAAATTAGAGACAAGAAGGGGGCAGAAAACACGGCCGCAGATCATTTATCACGATTGGAGGATCCTGAGAGAGAGGAGATTCGAGAGGAGGCAATTGGTGATAAATTCCCCCACGAGCATATAGATTTCATCACAGCTGAAAAAGAGGGTATGCCATGGTTCACAGATCTGGCAAATTACCTAGCGAGAGGGGTGGTGCTGAAAGGTATGACCACCCAACAAAAGAAGAAGTTCTTTCGAGATGCGAGGAGGTACATTTGGGACGATCCCTATCTTTTCAAGATAGGAGGAGACAGGATTCTGAGAAGATGTGTGAGTAAGGAGGAAGGTATAGAGATTCTGAGGCACATACATGAAGGATTAACAGGAGGCCACCACGGTCCACACACTACCGCACAAAAGGTCTTTGATTGTGGTTTTTACTGGCCTTCAGTAGTGAAAGATGCAGTGGAGTTTGTGAGGACATGTGATCGTTGCCAACGTTCTGGCAATATCTCATCTAAGGATGAGATGCCCCAAAACCCAATTCAAATTGTTGAAATATTCGACGTTTGGGGCATTGACTTCATAGGACCATTTCCCTCATCTAGAGGAAATCGATACATACTTGTGGCAATAGACTACGTTTCAAAGTGGGTAGAGGCACAAGCTCTTCCTACAAACGATGCCCGAGTAGTGGTTAAATTCCTCAAGAAACTGTTCACTAGATTCGGTACTCCTCGTGCTCTTATAAGTGACCGTGGCACTCATTTCTGCAATACAATCATGGAAAAGACATTAGCTCGTTACGGTGTCACTCATCGCTTCTCCACCGCCTACCATCCACAAACTAGTGGGCAAGTCGAGAATGCGAATCGAGGAGTGAAACGAATTCTGGAGAAAACAGTAGGGAAAAGCAGGAAAGATTGGTCAGAAAAGCTTGACGATGCATTGTGGGCATTTCGAACCGCCTACAAAACACCTCTGGGCACCACACCATTCATGATTGTCTATGGCAAGGCTTGCCATCTTCCCGTTGAGTTAGAGCACCGAGCACTTTGGGCTCTAAAAACTGTTAATCTCAACTTAACGGAGGCCGCCAAGAGACGATACTTCCAAATTCATGAATTGGAAGCCTTGAGGGACGCCGCGTATGAACGATCTTGGAATATCAAGGAAAAGACAAAGGCGTTACATGACAGGAAGTTAAAGGGGTTGAACGAATTCAAAACAAGTGATAAAGTGCTTCTATACAATTCACGTTTAAAATTGTTTGCAGGAAAGCTGAAATCAAAGTGGACAGGACCGTATGTTGTGAACGGAGTTTTTCCATACGGGACAATTGAGTTGAAGAACGAAGCAAATGGAAGCACTTGGAAGGTGAATGGACATAGGTTGAAACACTACCTAGGGGGACCAATTAACACCACCGAGACGGAGGAAACTCGTCTCGGTACCCCACCAATCCCCATCGTTTAGAATCTTGAGTGAAAACTCAAGATTAGGGTAGATAGATAGTTTATGTGTGTTTTAAGTTATTGTTTAGGAGTCTAAATTAGTATAATTTGAGTCTTTATTTTTTAGGTATCACTTGGAATTTTTGCTTGTTTTTGTATATGCAGGTTTGAATTGCACCACCCGTACTCAATCTCCATTCGGGTGATTTCGGAACTGCTGACAAATTCAACAACATCTCCAAGCGTGTGATCTAGATTTAAAATGCATCCGTTTGATTTAGTTTGCTTTGTTGTTTAGAATTTTCAAAACCAGGGTTACCTGTAGATCTTAGGGAGAAAATCTTTCTCCTAAGCGCTGAAGTAAGGAAAGAATGGCATCGAAAAGACCAAATGCCCCCATTTTGTGGAACATCCAAAAGTGCAATGAAAAGACGAGAAAAACGCTACGAGAGATGCATGGGATGTGGAAATTGGGCGCATACAGGAAGATGTAAACGAAGTCATACTGAATCCCAAAGTGAGTACATACAACTAATGAGGGTGGGCGCTATTAGGCTTGATGCTGAACGGTCCATTAGAGTTGGGAGTTATGTACACTATCGGGTTGAGGAAGACATCGCACTCATTTTCGAAAAAACTGGTCTTGATAAACAGACGCTACAGAAATCCCTCGGTTTGTAAATTATTTTTAGTGTTTCATTTATATTTTTCTTTGACTTTTGTGTGACTAATGATGTTTATTGTGTTTATTTCCTATGATGCGTTTATTTACAATGTTGAAAGTATCACAAAAACAGGAATCAAGGCAGAATTGACATAAAGTGGTGCTGCAACATTTAAACACGACATATCGTAACACATCAGGGAAGTAACATTCTAAATTTCAGTGTGCATTTTATTTTACATTTTCAGTGTGCAACATATTTTCTTATTTTTTCACACATTGAGGACAATGTGTCTTTCAAGTGTGGGGATGAGGGAATATTTTATATAAAAAAAAATAAAAATAAAAATTTTTACTTGTCCTAGTCCTTTAAACACATATAAAACATGAACATTTTTCAAAAACGTCTGTCAAAAAGCAATTTAAATGTTGAACTTACAAAACCAAAAACACATGTTTCTTTAAGTTGCGGGATAGTAGGTTGATTAATTCAAGTTTTTCGTGAAATTAAAAAAAAATTTTACGAGATACCTAAGATAATAGATCAAACTGGAAAGTAAATTGATTATGCAATGTCAACTATCCATAACCCTTGTCCCACATGACGGTAAGATTTGAGCCTATAAGTGTTTCTTACATAAACACTACTTTCGTTTCATGTGTGTTTACCGACGTGTTACATGACTTTAGAACTTGTACGGTTTGATACATTTCGAGACCTTTGGTTTAGACTTTGATACAAATTTGATAAGAGACATTAGGATCACCGTTTCTGTTTAAATTCACCATTCCCCTTTAGACACCAGTTTGAACCTAAAACCTTCTGTTGTTACCCAATTTAAAACCGGAACGTATTGTGATATTATTGTGTTCTTTAAAAAAAAATAAAAAAAAATAAAAAAAATAGAATAAAGTATGGTCAAATGACCAAATTGTTGTTAATTCTTATCTCGTGTTTTTCCGGTTTATCGTAAAGTTTCCTATTAGCCACTTTCACTCAAATAAATAACCTACCTTTTACCCTTACCTACCCACAATAAAAGTCCTCTTTATTTGTATCAATTTCTAACAATTAGGTGGAGATCTGATTGACGTACAAGCTTATAATAGTTATGTTTCACAGTTCGGTTTTTGAGAATTCACCTGAAATTACATATATATTAACCGAGAGATGAGTGAATTTCGTGAGGGGTTTTTGATATTGCATAAATGAATTACTTGAAGGTAAGAAAAGTTTGATTAGGTATGCTCGGTTTCTCATTTCATTCTCTTGAATTATCAAACTTTTGAACGATGTAAGTCTTGGGAAACATCTGTGTTTAATAATTTTGTAGTTAGCATTTTAATTTGCTCGATACTTGCGTTCTTGTAAATCGTTTATGTTGGACATGTGCTTAGGATTTTGCTTAGGGACAAGCAAAAGGTTAAGTGTGGGGATATTTGATGTGTCTAAAATTATACACATTTCACGCATCAAATTCCTTACATTTTAATCTATCTGGATATGTTTTTCTCGCGATATTGGTACTTATTTGATTATATGTTGTATTTACAGAAAACTGTGAATAACATGTGGATTTAGCGAGGAAAACGAAGGAAACAATACATGCGGAATGTTAATGAATTGAAAATGAATATGGAATGATAGAGGGTTGAATTACGAAGACGTGGGCGAAAACGGTGCGTAAAACGGAGCTAAAACGAAGAAGAAATGAAGAAATACGCACCAGAAACAGTCAGAACTTCATCTGGACATATCCGGAGCTAGGAAATGAGTTACGGAAGCCATAATATATGCTTTTGGGGTAGCTCGACGAGAGAAATCCAAAAATGAAGTTTGTTTTTGTAAAGAGCTTGCGCATCGTAACAAGGATAGTGTTACGATGCGCAAGGGGTCTGTCGGCAAACGTGTGCGGAGCAGTTGAAGAATGTCAACTTTAAAGTGCTTGCACCCCGTAACACCCACAGTGTTACGATGCGCAAGCGATGCTCAGTTGCTAAAAATCCCAACTATAAAAGGCCATGTATTCTCATTCGTAAGACAGACCTTCACAACTACGAAATACATCAAATAAGCCTGCTTTCAAGCAGTTTGGAGCTCCTGGAAGTGTTGGTGAAGACCCTCGAAGTTCTCGGGAAGTTTAGAAGCCTTCGGTTCGCGTCTTATTCGACCCGAGTTCGGTAAATATTCAATTTTCAGTATTCGATCTTGTTTTGTATCATGTTTTCATTTACTTTCAGACCTTGTTCATGTGTGTTGTTAAACTTAATGTGTAGCTAAAACGTTGAAACTATCTAGGTTATGATGAACACTTGTTAATATGTAATTTTTACCAGGTATTGTGTGATTATGATTTGTTCTTGTTAAGTAAATAATTTAAGTTATATGTTTTGGTGTTTATGCATGTTTTAACTCGGTTTATACTTTGATCATTTGTTTCACATAAATTCCGGTGAATTTGTTTTCATAAAAAGAATTATGTCGATACTCAAGTCCTAAACGGGTTGGGTAATCTTATGGTGGATTGTGAAATAAACCATAGAACTAATGATTAAAGAATTAATCTGGTTTTAATGTTCTACTATTTTTTAACACTGTAAGGTATAAAAATATTAATAGATCGAATTTAGTGTATTACTAAAATTGTGTTTTGTGAGAAACCAGTTTTAATTAAATTGTCACTAATTTGTCTATTAAACCAAATCAAGTTTTCTTAAATTGCTTTAGACTTATAACCGAGAGGAAGTCAGTCTTTCCAAGCACTTTTCTAGAACACTAGATAACTGTAAAGAAGTCTAGTAAATGCGGTAATCAAAATAAACCTTTCAAGTTATAGATAACTGTAAAGAAGTCGTCTTTAAAGGTTTAATATCTAAAGATCCCGGTTTCATATCACACAATTACCCGGTAGAAAGTATGTTATTAACAAGTGGGATTCTAACCTAGATAGTCCTTTATTATTATTGAATCTTCGTTGTAAAC
Organism: Helianthus tuberosus; assembly: GCA_030545235.1. NCBI lineage: Eukaryota > Viridiplantae > Streptophyta > Magnoliopsida > Asterales > Asteraceae > Helianthus > Helianthus tuberosus. The sequence goes on along the minus strand of JARYGA010032369.1, from coordinate 86,685 downwards.
TGTTTTAATTCACTTTTATTACTTAGTTTCAAGTAATTTATTTTTCAAAGCAAAACCCCCCTTTTAAATCAAAAATTAAAAAAAAAAATATTTACTTGTGTGTAATTTTTAATATAAACAAATTATTTAACGTAATTCAACAGTGTCCTGTGGGTTCGACATCCGGACTTACTTTTACTATACTATACTGATCGGTACACTGCCGGTTGTGTGGTTTAGTTTTAAGATCGAGTCTAAGTATAAATTTAAAGCTAAGAGTGTCTAGTTAAAGTTATTTTTAAAAGTTTATCTTTTTAGTAGTTTTATTAATCACTTTAGCACACATCAACGGCACTTGGGGTTTCATTTTCGGGGAAAACCGCCCCTACTCAACCAAAAATTTTCAAGTTTTCGGAACCGGGTCGAAAAATGAGGTTTTTGGGAAACAGACGCCTGAGCACGGGGTCGTGCTCGGCGAGCACGGGGGCGTGTCCAGCCAACTTCCGCTGAACATGGGGCGTGTCCAGTGAACACGGGGCCGTGTTCAGCTTGCTGTTATCGGTTTTCTTCGAAAAATTTACTGTTTCATGCTAATTGTTTGGTGTTTTCTTTCAGATGGCCAGGAAGTTTACGAGATTCAACCCGAATGAGTGGGTTGCTCAAGCTCGATTCGAAACTCTTAAGACAAGACCTAAAGAAAACCCACGACAAGTCTGCTTGGAAACCTTAGAAGCAGTAGGGCAGCTTGACCACTTTACCAATCTAGTCACTTGTCCCCTAAGGGCAGCTCTATGCACTAGGCTCCACTCGGTTCACGAGTATAACATGGACTTCTATAGCACGCTTGCCTTCAAGGGAAAAGTAGAGCCTTTTGACAATGAGGGGGTGGAATTCCGTTGTGCAGGGGTTTTGTACTCAATTTCAATTGCACAATTTGGGGTAATCATCGGGTTATATGCTGAAGAAGATGCTGGAGATGAGGAGAACACGGGTGGTCTCCGTGAACTCCCACAAGACGATCGTCAAGCAGCATGGACTCAAATTGGGGAAGGACACTATAACCCGATCCAGACCAAGAGCACACAACCCCCTATACCGTTACATCCACAGGGTCCTCAACAACTCGTTCTACCAAAGGCACGACAATAATGGTGTTGTAAGCTTGCGTGATCTGCCTGTCCTCTACTGCATTCACAACCGTGTACACCTCGATGTTCCACACCTGCTCCTACGCAACATGCACCTGCACCAATTAGCCAATCCCCCGACCCCTATCTTCTATGGAGGGTGGATCTACCGCCTCTTCAAGCATTTCGTGCAAGCGATGCCAAGGTCCTTCCATAGGGTCCCATGGTCAGGAAAAGTGGATCTCGTCATATGTCGCTCCATTAATTTGATCAACGAAGCAGATGACGGAACGGTCAGATTTCAAACGGTTCGGGGACATGTGTGGAACCCACAAGAGGCTCTCGTCCTTCACGCCCCACAAATCCGTCCTCCTCCACAGTACCAGTATCAGCACCACGGTGATCTGGGCCAATCCTCCTCTCAAGGAGGTGGTTTTCATAATTTTCAAAGTTTACATGATCTTTTGCAGGAAAACCTCATGTGCACTCGAAACACCTACAATATGGCAAGCAACACATACACCCGAGTTGGAGTTATAGAGAGGAACTTCTCCGAAATTCAAGATGACATCGGCAACATCCGGGAGTACATGGCGGGCCAAGGAGGAGATGACGAGGACGAGGATATGGATATGGATTGAGATGGTTGCGTTGGTAGAGGCGTGACACAGTTGAAGGTCGTAACAGGTTAACCCCCCTTTTCTCTCACAAACAATTTCATGGCCTGCGTGCCACTTGTTGAACAATTTACTTTCCGTAACTCTTTTACTTTCCTGCATTTTTTTTAGTTTGTGTTGTGGATGTTGAAACTTTGGTAAGGTAGGATGTTTGTTATTTAGTGTGGTGTGGTATTTTTAAGTAAAACAGGTACCTAGGAGGCTTGGGAGCACCAAATATTAGTGCTACATAAGCCTGGAAACCAGAACCGAAAGCCGAAACCTGTTTTCAGAGATTGCAGATTGTCAACACGGGGTCGTGTCCAGCCGCACGCCCCCGTGTCCACCGCCCAGTACCTGCTGTTTGTTTAATTTATGCCCAACACGGGGTTGTGTTCACCAGGCACGCCCCCGTGTCCACCTTCTGTAAGTTTTCGTTACTGGCAGTCTGACCACGGAGTCGTGCTTACCCAGCACGGGGCCGTGTCCAGATGCCCAGTAACATCAAAACCTTGTTTTAAACTCCTTTTTACACATTCAATCATCCTAAAAACTTAGTTTTGGGACACATTGAGGACAATGTGTAATTTAAGTGTGTGTGGGGGGGGGGGGATGGTAAAACCTTGAATTTTGCAAGTCCTAATAACAAGCCTTACACAAAACTCTATTGGAGCCGCTAATCACCCCAAATTTTTTTTCAAAAACTTTTCATTTTTTTACTTGTCTTAGTTTAATTTGGGAGTAACAAGTTCTAAAAAGGTTATATTTTTACAAATTTACAACCGATAGCGTCGTGATAAAAAGAACCAACATAAAAAAATATGAAACGGCATGACAAATCTAGTTAAAGTTTGATTATATATACTTGATCACATTATATACCCATTCTCACAAAAAGTGAGTTTTGAGCCTTTATTGAGCCTACAAATATACGTCTTTAAACTAAAATGCTCATTTTTTGTTTCTTGTGTGAATTGTCGCTTGGTTTCTTACGACTCTAGAACTTGCCACGACAATACATTCCCGGTCCTTAACAACTTAAACCCAAGTAAGTAAATGATGGAGGCATTAGGACTAGCCATTTTTCTTTTCAACACCATAATTTTTCAATTTTTTTTATCACCTACCCAAAATCCCCCTAGTTAACCCCTTTGACCCTAAACCTTTTCGTTTCTAAACCCACAAAACAAACACCCTTTACCCACCAAAACCCTTTTTATTTTTAAACCCTTTATTTTAGTAAAAAGCTCGGTCTTCATGTGACATTCCTTATAAAAAAATGAAGTATAACAATAAACAAACAAGTTCCTCAAAGAAACTTTGTTTGAAAATGCTTTGTTTGAATAAAAGTCACAAAAACAAAAAGTTTTACGACGACCAACGCTTTTTACGCTTTTAGCACTTTTTACTAACCACTAACCCAAAACCACCTACCTTTAACCCAAGCCTAACCCTTCCCCAAGTCCTCTTGATATTTACAAAGGTTTATAGTTAAAAAGGAGGAGGATTTATTGTTTGGCAAGCATATGGTAGAAGTAAGTTCCATGCCGGTCTCGAGTGTTTCACAAAAATACATCTTCGGCCGAGTGTTGAGTGATCTCCCGTGAGGTATGTGAACTTGTATATAAATGGAAGTTTAAAGAGGCATGTTATGCCCAAATAAGTAATTTCTCTTATGAAACGTTCTAAATAAATCATAACGAATAGGATTATAAATAACATAAAAATAAAGCCTAATAAAGATCTTGGATTCCCGACACTCAAGACAAGCCCAAAACTTCTCTTCTACCTATTCCATTTGGGTGTGTAAGCCACATTAAAAAGAGTTTTGCTTGAGGATAAGCAAAAATTCAAGTGTGGGGGTATTTGATGTGTGTATAATGCAACATATAAATTGCATCAATTGAGGTATAAAAACCCTTTTTTAGTACTAATGTTGGAAAAAGTGTGCTTTTGTCTTCCTTTTGTATTTTCAGGACTAAATGAGCGTAAATGAACAAAAGGAACAAATATGCAGCAAAATCTAATATAAATACAAGAAAAGGAATAAATGTGGCATGTCGCCCCCTCAACAGCATCTTCCCAAGCATAAAGAAGAGAACAGAAGGCTGACCACGGCCCCGTGCCCAGCGGACACGGGGGCGTGGCCAGGTGTCTGCAGAAAAGACAAAGCTATAGAAGCTTCTATTCCCGATACGGGGGGCGTGTGACATCTGTGTCTCTATGACCATCAGACAAATACCAAATCAATGAAAACTTGTGTTTCATATTTTGAATTTGTATAAATATGTGTATCATTTGCACATATCAATTCTCGTTCGATTTCGAGCTCTAAATCGCTTTCTGTAAACGTATACGCGAACTGATGCGTAAATGTAATCAGTTTAACACGAAAAACACTCCAGAACAGTGACATGGTCTTAACATACCTTCAATAACATTTACATAACTTAGAAATAAGTTTTGGAGGGTCTGATGTGTCGAAATCAAGTTTATTCGATCACAGGGACTAAATACGTCGAACTGCAAAAGTCTGCTAATTTGTATGGTATCGAACATTCCGGAACTTGACCATAAGTTAAACATACCATAAATATCCTTTACATAGCTTAGAATTAGGCTTTGAGGGGTTCGGTGTGCAAAAATAAACTTATCGGTCAAACAGGGACTAAAAGCGCCAAAAAGTGCATAAGTTTGCATTTACGCGCATATCTTACGTTCTAAATATATCCGGACATCCAAAAATTTATGTAATCATTAAAATATTTTATGTTAATGATTGGCATGATAAAATTCCGTTCGTCGGGTAATTTGGATCGTTTTTCGCGTACGTTCGTGTTTCGTCGTAATTAACCGAACAACGCAACCGTACGACCAATGGAACCGACATTCGAGATGTTTTTGACCATGTTTCATGTTCCCTATACTTTATCTTCATTTTAGAGCCTTGAAATGAGGTTAACGGGCCTTAAAACGTGTCAAAAAAGGCATTAACCATGTGCAGGGACCAAAGCTGTCATTTTTGAAATTGTTGCTGAGTTCCCATGAGGTCGCGGGTCGCGTAGGATGAGCCCATCTCTTACGCAGGGGGCGAGAGCCCACCAGATCAGCAAAAATCAGTTTATCAAAACAGCAGCGGGTTTTCAGGCTTTTGCACTTGGTTTTTCAACTCTATGGCCTTGTTTTAGGCACCCAAAGTATTGTATTTCAGAGGGGTGACACTTGGATGGTTGAGATCAAAGCTCGTTGTTTGAGAAACGATCCTAACGGTTGTCCAATTTCTAAAAGTACCCACTTTCCCATTTGCAATCCTCACATTTGTTCTCATTCTTGCTCTAAGTTGAAGCTCTCAAGCTTCATACTGAGCAAATTGAGTTCCAATCTTCAAGGCTTGCACCTTTTGTAAGTATTCTTTCATCTTTTAAGCGTTTTTAAGCGTGAAAGTCAAACAATGTTTGAATTTCTGCTTGGACCAGTTAATGGTCAACACGAAGTTCGTTTGAACTTCGCAACGTGAGCGTAATCACAATGGTCATAGTCCTTTGTGACTACATCTACTGATTGCCACGTTATTTAGGTATAGTGACGAGTCATAGTATCGGTGAAAATACACATTTATGCGTAATTTGCAACCAAACTATTCTTGGGTATCAAAACCCTTTGTTTTCATATCAAACTTGTTTTCTAACTTCGTTAAACTATTCTTGGGTATCAAAACCCTTTGTTTTTATATCAAAACCCTTTGTTTTTATATCAAAACCCTTTGTTTTCATATAGGGTCGTAAGATAAGCGGTCTAAACAACCGCTTACACTTTCGAACCAGATCCGTTTGGTCGATCATTAGGATCCGGCCAAACATACTTTTTGACCATAGTTGCATAGGGAATAACCTTCCAAGGTTATACCTTATGGTCACTTCGTTTAAGTAGTTGTATGATAATATGCCTTAGGAAAATGACTAAAATGCCCTTTTTACACATAAATTCATTTTAAGCATATGTAACCTAAATTTTTATATCTAAACTGATTAGGTAACATTATTAGACATGTTAAGGCATATAATACTTGTCATAGGACTAGTTAGGCGGTCCGAACGCATTTTACGCGAACGACGCATTAAAGAAGCGTAAGCTACCTAAACGGGTCGTAATGGGTCGTAAGCACTTAGGTTAGGTTTCGATTTAGTATGTAGTCTTTGTTAAACCATATCATATGAGTTCCAATACTCATTTGGTTTACAAAACCTCATCCTATCCGATCTTCCGATTTAGGTCCGGTTTATTAACATAGTTACCTATATTTGGTGCCGTTTGATTTCTGCGATCCCTCTAGCTTTGCTTGGTTGTTATTCAAGACTTCTAAGCATTCTCAGGTGAGTACATAGTCCCCTCTTTTACTATTTTCAAACATTTTGGGGTGAAACACATGTGCCTACTTGTTACTTTCGTGCTTTCATAACATATACTTGCTATGTTCATTAGTACGCATACAGTACATGATTTCATTATGTTTTGCTATGTATGTTCACTTAGCATGATAGCACATTGATTTTCATATACTACATTTTGTTGCATATGTTCACTCAGCATATGGACACATTGATTTTCTTTGCATTTTGTGGCATATGGACACATTGTTTTGCATTTCTACTTTGTATGTTCATTTAGCATATTTAGTACATTATTTTCATATAACATGCTTACATTTGGTATAACATTTGGTTTGTTTAACAAAAATAATACATTCATTAACACCGATCATGCTGCTCGGTAGTAGGTAGTGGTACCATAGTACTTGACAACTCCCATTTCTGAAATCCTAGGTTTGTTTGGGTGGAAGGAATGACCGAATCCGAATTCATTTTTGGTAGACCTCTGACTTGTTCTAGGGTTTATCCTACAGTCGCAAGGCTTCGATGTAGACGTTTAACATTACCGCGTAGATGTTTGTATCAATAAAGCATTAGTTTTACAAAACATAACTTTTGATTTAAATTGTGATTTATCAAACACATTGTTTTGTACATTTCTTTCTTATAGGGTTGAGTAAATACTTTTATTCACTATACATTACATTTGGTTATACATGAACATTTTTACATTGGTGGTTTGTTTGGGTAAGTGATTTAAATAACGAAGCGTGTGTAATATGATAAAACATGGCGGATACGCCGCTGGTACTGCCTATATATAAGTGCTTTTAATATATTACATATCGTAGCGTTATTTAAACCATTTCAATTTAGACATATTACATTTTACACAAATAACATATCTTTACAAAACATTGTTTTACATTATACAAACTCATTTTTACTTGGTTATTTATTTAACCATGCATTATTCTTTTATATCATCTGTTTTCTTATCGATTTTTGTATGATTTATAAAAGTAAACATTTTTAAGGTTCATGACTAACTTTTGTTAAAAGATTTCTTTAAACTTACAAGTCATGAATCCTATTTTCACATGTGTTTCAGGTGCTGTTGTTAGATGATTATGATGCAAACATAGGATTGGACGAGGGCCTTAGTGACACTAAAAGATGCAAGACTAGTTAATTATGTTATGTATCCTTGTTTTTAAGACATTGTAACCTCTTGAAATTTAATAAAACAAAATTTCAATTTCCATGTGTTGTGAAACAATGATTCTGTTACGACACTCCCCGATGATTCCCCCGGGTTTGTTGCTTTACACGGTCGCGGTGTGATAGAAGAGTTGGTATCAGAGCTCGTGGTTATAGGGAATTAGGTTATTAGTAATGCTTTGACCTAGTCTATAACCTTCCTAGAACCCTAACACAAGATTCTTGTGTTTAGATCTTAAAACAATACCGTCACTTATCCTTAGGTGACAACCACAACAAGAACATAAATTTCAAATCCGCTTTGAAAACCAATCATCTATTCTAGGATGACTTATTATAAGGTTTTGAACCTTCAATGTTTTCAAAATCTCGTCAAAGTTTGGGTCTTATAGTGTGAACGCGTGCAATCTGGAAGAGTGGATGCCTGTATCCTGAGTTTTCTGTATAAGGCTAGAGTGTTCGTACAAATCCACATAATCGGACCAGTCACTCTTACCTAGGAACTCTTGGGATGAGTGTCCACTTATAGGCTAAAGCATGTCTTTGCGATACATTAATATGACTCATTTACTTTGATTAATCACTGTCTCATTTGTTTGCCTTAGGTAACAAACAAATGATCGCAATTTTTACGTGTTGTCATTTTGTTTTGATTATCCGATAACATTTCACTTGTTTCCTCCTATGTCTTCCATTTTCCTTTAGGATGTCTCTTCATCGCAGCGACACTCAAATGTACGAACAGGCTACCAAAATTGCCCAGCGAATAGGCGTAGTAATCCAGAAGACTGCTGAATTAGCTGTCGCCATGTCTCGTCTCAAGGATGAAGCCACCCAAGAATCACCAAAGGAAACAGATGCCAAGCCTTCACCAAAATCAAAGAAGCGTAAAGCTTCAAAGAATCCGCCAGTCATTGCACCAAATCAAGCAGGACCTAGCCAGGTGGTAGCACCGTCAGCCAAGAAGCCGTACGAGGGAACTGCTCCATGGTGCAATTAATGCAACCGTCATCATCCGAATCACATACCCTGTTTCAAATACCCACTGTGGGCGATGGGGGCATTTGGTTAACGTGTGCCGCTTTGCTACCCAAAACAAAGTTGTTGCAAATCCTGCTGCTGCTCAACCTCCTGCAAGGAAACCTTATGCTGGTGCAGCACCGATATGCAACAAATGTAATGCACCTCACCTAGCTTACCTACAGTGTCGTCTGTGTGCATCATGTGGGCGACTCGGTCATCTGGCAAATGTTTGTCGATTCAACCCAAGCCAAGGTGGTCCAAACCAACCCCAAGTCAACCTTGCTCAAGCTCATTTTCCTCCAGGTACTTGCTATATCTATGGCGAGTCGGGTTATTTAAGGAACAAATGACCAAATATTGTCAATGCAAATCTGACCCACAGATGAGCATTTGGCTGATTAGAAGATGATGTTGCTTTGAATAATTCGAATCTTATGCTTTTGTTTCTTTTGTTTTTCTTGAATTCTGAAATAATATGTTTAGTTTACATATAAATCGTTGTTCATAATTCTGATGTACAAGTGCAGTTACATATATGTATGGCATTCTCCTACAATACCTACACCAAAGAACTATGTTCTCTACAAACTACTCTTGTAGTTCTCCCATTCATGTGATCGCTCATGATTTCCTCGAAAATTCTAAGTACTCGTTTCATTCTAAGAAACGAAGTACATAATATAAGTGACAATTTTAGACGATTACTCAAAATGTCACTTTAAATCCTTGGTTAGATGACTAAGGGTATTCTTCGATATCATACCCATATCATTACACTCTAGTTTTTATAAAGACATACATAGTATATGTATTTCAAAAACAACCTTCATGATTTCAAAACATTTCATATAGTTTAAAAACATTTTAACATAGTATGTTTATTTAATATATCAAGTGCATGATTTCAAAAGCATTATCCATGTTTTCAAAAACCTTGTACATGATTTCAAAAATTCATCTCACATGATTTTAAAACAATTTATAAACATATTTACCTAATACATCTACCGTATGATTTCAAAAGTATTATGTAAGGTTTCAAAAACATTAAACACATTCCTAAAGAACCCCATGCATAGTTTTTTGAAAAACATTCTGCTAGTATGATTTATTTAACCCAACTTCCAAAATCTGCTTCATGTGTCGCCTTGGCATATCTAGCGCCTCAACTTCATGAACATTCTACCTCGTGTATCGACTTAAGCACGTCTAGTACAAGATTTTGAAATGACTCCCGCTATTCAAATTCCAAAATCCATATAGGATCTTCTTATCTTCACAATTAAATCCCTATGGATGATTATCGCTCAATTCGGAGCCCTTAATTGGATTCTTTGTATGCCTTAATACGTACATTACGATTCAATAAGGACAAAGCCGAATTCCTATTAAGATCTTCCTATCTTTATAGTTAGATTCTTGAAAATGTTTAAAGTGCCAAATGAAATCCACGGATTGGGTTCCTGGTGTGCTTTAAATACTCGTGTACAAACTAACAACAAATTAACAAAATGATAACAAATTGAAGATCAAGTTAAGCAATTATGTGATTATGTGTTTATGTGTTTTCTTTTATGTTTTGAGTTTTTGTGTGATCTAAATTTTAGTTATCCAAATCCTCGTAGAATCTTCCATATCTTCATATGAGGGATTCATAGTAGGATATCCAAAGGTACTACCTTAAATCCTTAATGTGCTTATACTTAATAGTTAAGACCCTTGGATTATATAGTACCATTCCATAATTCAAAAGAGACCCTTTGTTTGGTCTAGTTAAAAAAGATTGATTCAAAATCTGGTTAGGAATGGCATGTGATGATATAGCTTAAAGGACTCCTTGGTGGTCTATTTAAAGAGATCATTTATTGATTTAATTAGAAGGATCCTATGGTGGTCTAGTCACACTCATCACAGGTTTGTTCATTTGGCTTTCTTCCCCCACACATTATAAAATACACTGTGCGGACTATGCAAGGAATTACGTAATTATGGATGCATACATAATTATGAAATTCAGTGCACGGAAACCACAGTAAGATTTATCATGTGTAAGAACCGATAGTGGCAACAATAACGAAATGTGAACAATGTAATGGAGGTACGGTGGACGCACCAATGGCGCTTCATATACTTGTATATAAGCGTCCCTCTTACATTGCAAGCATGATGTTATTTAAAGTTACTAGAAGTTCAGAACCCTATCCAATGTTGTTCTATCTTTTCAACGTCATGTTTCAAGCTCTCACGAGTTTCCTCTAAATAAATTTCGGGACGAAATTTCCTGAAGTAGGGGAGACTGTGACATCTGTGTCACTACGACCATACGAAAAATACCAAATCAATGAAATATTTTGTTTTAGACTTGGGATTTGTATAAATATGTGTACCATTTGCACATATCAATTCTCGTTTGATTTCGAGCTCTAAATCGCTTTCTAGAAAGTTATACGCGAACTGATGTGTAAATGTAATCAGTTTAACACGACAAACACTCCAGAACAGTGACATGGGCTTAACAAACCTTCAATAACCTTTACATAACCTAGAAATAAGTTTTGGAGGGTCTGGTGTGTCAAAATCAAGTTTATTCGATCACAGGGACTAAATGCATCAAACTGCAAAAGTCTGCTGATTTGTATGGTATGGATCATTCCGGAACTTGACCATAAGTTAAACATACCATAAATATTGGTCAAAAATAAATATTAGAATTAGGCTTTGAGGGGTTCGGTGTGCAAAAATAAACTTATTGGTCAAAAAGGGGCTAAAAGCGTCAAAAAGTGCACAAGTTTGCATTTACGCGCATATCTTACGTTCTGAATATATCCGGACATACAAAAGTTTATGTAATCATTAAAATATTTTATGTTAATGATTGGCATGATAAAATTCCATTCGTCGCGTAATTTGGATCGTTTTTCGCGTCCGTTCGTGTTTCGCCGTAATTAACCGAACAACGCAACCGTACGACCAAACTAACCGACATCCGAGATGTTTTTGAGCATGTTTCATGTTCCCTATACTTTAACTTCATTTTAGAGCCTTGAAATGAGGTTAACGGACCTTAAAACGTGTCAAAAATATCATTAATCATGTGCAGGGACCAAAGCTGTCAGTTTTGAAACTGTTGCTGAGTTCCCATGAGGTCGCGGGCCACGTAGGATGAGCCCATCTCTTACGCGGGGCGCAAGAGCCCACCAATTCAGCAAAAATCAATTTATCAAAAGAGCAGCTGGTTTTCAGGCTTTTGCATTTTGTTTTTCAACTCTATGGGCTTGTTTTGGGCACCCATGGTATTGTATTTCAGTGGGTGACACTTAGATGGTTGAGATCAAAGCTCGTAGTTCGAGAAACGATCCTAACGGTTGTCCAATTTCTATAAATACCCACCTTCCTCATTTGCAATCCTCACATTTGTTCTCATTCTTGCTCTAAGTTGATGCTCTCAAGCTTCATACCTGAGCAAATTGAGTTTAAATCTTCAAGGCTTGGACCTTTTATAAGTATTCTTTCATCTTTTATGCGTTTTTAAGCGTGAATGTTTGACTTTCTGCTTTGACGAATTAATGTTCAACATGAAGTTCATTTGAACTTCGCAACGTGAGCGTAATCACGATCGTCATAGTCCTTTGTGACTACACCTACTGATTAGCACGTTATTTAGGTATAGTGACGAGTCATAGTTTCGATCAAAATACGAGTTTATGCGTATTTCCCAACCAAACTATTCTTGGGTATCAAAACCCTTTGTTTTGATACCAAACTTGTTTTCTAACTTCGTTAAACATGTTTTAACATGTTTAACTCGTCACTTTTGGTTTAGTGCTTATATAGGGTCGTAAGATAAGCGGTCTAAACAACTGCACCTTCCAAGGTTATACCTTATGGTCACTTCGTTTAAGTAGTTGTATGATAGGTAGTTTATATGTCTTAGGAAAATGACCAAAATGAGCTTTTTACACATAAATTCATTTTAAGCATATGTAACCTAAATTTTTATATCTAAACTGATAAGGTAACATTATTAGACATGTTAAGGCATATAATACTTGTCATAGGACTACTTAGGCGGTTCGAACGCATTTTACGCGAACGACGCGTTAAAGTAGCGTAAGCTACCTAAACGGGTCATAATAGGTCGTAAGCACTTAGGTTAGGTTTCGATTTAGTATGTAGGCTTTGTTAAACCATATCATATGAGTTCCAATACTCATTTGGTTTACGAAACCACATCCTATCCGATCTTCCGATTTAGGTCCGGTTTACTAAAATAGATACCTATATTAGGTGTCGTTTGATTTCCGTGATCCCTCTAGCTTTACTTGGTTGTTATTCAAGACTTCTAAGCATTCTCAGGTGAGTACATAGTCCCCTCTTTTACTGTTTTCAAACATTTTGAGGTGAAACACATGTGCCTACTTGTTACTTTCGTGCTTTTGTGTGCTTTCATAACATATACTTGCTATGTTCATTAGTACGCATATAGTACATGATTTCATTATGTTTTGCTATGTATGTTCACTTAGCATGCTAGCACATTGATTTTCATATATTACATTTTATTGCATATGTTTACTCAGCATATGGACACATTGATTTTCATTGCATTTTGTTGAATATGTTCACTTAACATATAGACACATTGTTTTGCATTTCTACTTTGTATGTTCATTTAGCATATTTAGTACAATATTTTCATATAACATGCTTACATTTTGTATAACATTTGGTTTGTTTAACGAAACTAATACATTCATTAACATCGATCATGCCGCTCGGTAGTAGGTAGTGGTACCATAGGACTTGACAACTCCCATTTCTGAAATCCTAGGTTTGTTTGGGTGGAAGGAATGGCCGAATCCGAATTCATTTTTGGTAGACCTCTGACTTGTTCTAGGGTTTATCTTACAGTCGCAAAGCTTGGATTTAGACATTTAACATTACCGCGTAGATGTTTGTATCAATAAAGCATTAGTTTTACAAAACATAACTTTTGATTTAAATTGTGATTTATCAAACACATTGTTTTGTACATTTCTTTCTTATAGGTTGAGTAAATACTTTTATTCACTGTACATTACATTTGGTTATACATGAACATTTTTACATTGGTGGTTTGTTTGGGTAAGTGATTTAAATAACGAAGCGTGTGTAATATGATAAAACCATGGTGGATACGCCGCTGGTACTTCCTATATATAAGTGATTTTATGATATTACATATCGTAGCGTTATTTAAACCATTTCAATTTTGGCATATTACATTTTACACATATAACATATCTTTACAAAACATTGTTTTACAAACAACATATTTTATACAAACTTATTTTTACCTGGTTATTTATTTAACCATGCATTATTCTTTTATATCATCTGTTTTCTTATCGATTTTTGTATGATTTATAAATGAAAACATTTTTAAGGTTCATGACTAATTTTGTTAAAACATTTCTTTAAACTTACAAGTCATGAATCCTATTTTAATAAAACCTATGAATCTCACAGGCATTTTTATGTTGACGTACCTATTTTCACATGTGTTTCAGGTGCTGTTGTTAGATGATTATGATGCAAACATAGTATTGGACGAGGGCCTTAGTAACAATAAAAGATGCAAGACTAGTTAATTATGTTATGTATCCTTGTTTTTAAGACATTGTAACCTCTTGAAATTTAATAAAACAAAATTTTAATTTCCATGTGTTGTGAAACAATGATTCTGTTACGACACTCCCCGACGATTCCACCGTGGTTTGTTGTTTTACGCGGTCGGGGTGTGACAGGGCATGCCCAGCTCAACACGGGCTGTGGTCAACGCTAAGATTCGCAGAATCCAAGCAAATCTTGATAGTACAGTTACGCTTCTGCACACAGGGCCATGCCCAGCAGACACGGGGGCGTGTGGAGCTAATGCAGACAATTGCAATAATGAAGAAAGAGAATAAGGATGGACACGGGGCCGTACCTAATGGACACGGGGCCGTGTTCGGGCTTCTGTGCAGGCTATAAATATGGGTCCTTGGTTTACTTCAAAGGCATCCCTTAGCAAACCACCTCTCTCCCACTTCACCCACACTCCACCACTACTACAACCCACATCCAACACCATCATCCATCATCCATCATAGAGTGTGTGTAGTAGTCTCGGGATCCAAGATTGATAATAAGAGTTTTTGACAATCAAAGGCCATGTTTGCCTAAGTCTCTTACATCACTTGGTGAAGACATGCATTTAGTGTAATACTTTTGATTTTTAATCTTTTCGCACTTTTTTTTTGGTTTTGTATTAATAACTTTAATAACTAGTTTCTTATGTTGAAGGTGAAACTTCCTTATCATTTGTCCGTGGTGTCTTGGCGTTATTTTACTGTCTATATAAAATATAAGATTTACACCATTCATATCTCTACGGTCTATATAGAGATATGTTGGCTACCTGGTCGGGGGTTAAGGGAATGGTTTGGTAAGGTTCTTGCCTTGTTCAGTGCATAGATCCTGCAAGGACCTGGGTTAAGCTTAATAGGACCTCCTTCAATACCCAGTGGTATTGGATGGCGGGGGTGCGAATGGCTTGATCCCCTCATATGTAAACTACTATTAATACATTAACCTGGCTACTTGGGATTGTATCCCTGCTGACTCAAACCACTTAGCCGAGGGTGACGTCACCTTCAAAAGAGGGGCCTACCACATTACGCATTAATAACTTAATTAATTATCTTTCAATATTCCGACCCTTTAGGATTGTATCCTTGATGACTCAAACTACTGGGTTGAGGGTAACGCCACCTTCAAAAGAGGGGCCTACTACTATAACTAAGATAATCTCTTAAAAAGTGCAAAAGTGCGGAAATCATCAAAGGTTACACTAAAGGAAAGTCGGATCCAAGTGATTCATCTTGTCTATCTGTTTTTATTTTATTTTTATTTTCAGCATTTTTAATTTTAATTTTCATGTTTAAAATATTTCCTAAACTTTTGATTTGATTAGACGTTGAGGATAAACCGGTATTAAAAGCTCTTGTGTCCTTGGACGACCTCGGTATCTTACCAACGCTTTACTACGCCCACGATGGGTGCACTTGCCCATATGTGTGTTTCGTGTTAGTAGAATATCATGTTTTATAAATTTAAAACTTGACTAAAGTGTTAAAAAGGGATAAAAATATACACAAAAACATATCACGCTACACACGCATCATTACTTCAGGTGAGCCTGCAACTAAAGTTGATCCCCCAACGGCCACTGTCAATGAAGTGTTGGAGGTAGAGACTGATTATGATGAGGACGATCCCAATTATGACATTGAATTTGACTAAAAGAAAAGTTATTGTAATTTCTGTTAGTTGGTATTTGAAAAACACTTGTTGAAATCTTTATTTGCATATTAGTTAAACTTGTTGTACTTTCTATTAATTTCTATTTGATACACTTGTTGTAACATTTGTAACATTTTAGGAAAAATGTTTTCTTTGTTGTTTTTCTTTGTTTATCTCATGGCGAAAGTGCTCCCCCTGGGACATGGGGGAGATGGAGCTGGGGATCCACCAAATCCGGACACTTTTCAGAAAGAGACACACGAGACCTACTGTAAGTTATCAATTATTTTTACACCCATTTGCTGATGCGTTTGCTGCCGCGTTTGCAGCCGTTTAACTGTGCGTTTACGGCTGCAAACGCAATAACAAACGAGTGTAAAAACGCAGCCGTTCGCTACTGCGTTTGCAGCCGTAAATGCTCCGTTAAACGGACGCAAACGCTACAGCAAATGGCTACATTTTTACACCCGTTTGGAGTCGTAATCGCACCGTTAAATGGCTGCAAAAGCGTTAGCAAACGGCTTGTTTTTGCACCCGTTTGCTGCTGCGCTTACAGCCGTAAATGCGCAGTTAAACGGCTGCAAACAACTATGTTTATGCACCCGTTTGCAGCCGTAAACGTCCAGTTAAACGACTGCAAATGCGGCAGCAAACAACTGCGTTTCTACACCCGTTTGTTGCTGCGATTGCAGCCATAAACGCATCGTTTAATGGCTGCAAACGACAACGTTTTTACACCCATTTGCTGCCTTTGTAGCCATAAACGCGCCGCTAAATGGCTGCAAACGTGGCAGCAAACAGCGGCGTTTTTGCACTCGTTTACTGCTGCGTTTGCAACCATTTCATGATGCGTTTACGGGTGAAAAGCACGACCGTTTGCTGCCATTTAACGGCGCGTTTATAGCTGCAAAGGCAGCAGCAAACGACTGTGTTTTTTACTCATTTTTTGTTGCATTTCCAGCCGTAAACGCGTCGTTAAACAGATGTAAACGCGGTAGGCAACTGGTGCAAAAGCGCAGCCGTTTAACGGTGGATTTACAGTTGCAAACGCAACCATTAAACTATTTTAAAATATTTTGTATAATGTTTTAACTTTTTTATTTAATTCGTAGGAAAACATTAATTTTGATGAAGTTGAACAAGATTTAGAAGCTCAGAACTTGACAGGCGGTATTAAGCATGTGCTTATGAAGCGATACTCCGGCCGCAAGCATGACGCTAAAGAAGAATTTATTGATATGGAGGTTATGACGATATCAAAAGAGTAAGGGCATACCACCCTGTGGATATGGCTTATCAAAACTCACAAAGAAACATTGATAACTTTTTGGACCCCAAATATATTGCAAGATGTGAGGCTAACACAAAAGTCCGTCAGCGTCAACTATTCCTAAACCGTTGAGGGACAGCATCATACAGTAGCACCGCCTACTGTAACACCCTAACACGTTTTAACCAAATTTAACCAAATTTAACGCAGCGGAAAACACATACTAAAAATTTCTTTATAAGTTATTCTTTCTTTCACTTAAATACATTAATCCCTTTTCATAAATTAATTAAAAACTAACATACGTATATCGAATTAAGTGACCACATACACACCCACGTACAATCCATGTCTTGACTCGATCTTCAACCACGTACACAGCTTGAGCAAGCATTCATAAACCTGTAAAACCTGCAGTCACCATAACCAACTACTTCATTAGCAACCGGTGACATAATATATATATACTTTAAAACGTGCATAATCAAGCATCAACATCTCTTATTCTCGTTCATATAAGTCCATTTGTCCATCCATTCGGACACTCTCGTCTGACTTCCATACTTAACCTTCATTCTCCATTATTAGTATACCTGCACTTCCATTTCATTCTTAACAGAAAACAATTAGCATCATTATACTTTCCTATCCACTTTCGACTCCTTTTTCCATAAACTTACCTATTTACTTCCATTGTTTAATACTTTCTCACATGTATAACAATAATCATCATACTACAATATATTTTACATCTAAAGTGTAAGTCCGGGATTTACTTACCTTACGCGTCCGTATTTGCATTCGCTTACTTGAGTCTTCTTGGCCCGTTAGCCTTCCACGCTCCCATCCATCTTGACATGATTCCTATACTTTCATGTCATTACATTTACATTCTTATTAGCATACATGATTATACATATGAACGATCATATCAAGTTCATATCCCACATATGCCTTTCATTAGCCAATTCAAACAAGCATATAGCATACTCAACATCATCATAACATAACCTTCACATATTATTGTCATTTAGACATTTCATCAAACACGTGGTGTGCGTACTACTTCCTAGGCACCATGTACAACTAGTTTACGCATAATCTTCCAAGTTCATTCATATTTCATCAAATCTTCTTACTAATCAACAAGTATCATTTAACACATAAACATCAAACATATCAACACCAAATTTCTTTCAATTCATCTAACAATAGTTCATCCTAACACAACATAATTCATGAATATTGGACATGTTGAACACTCATGTCATCTTAATCACCCAACTAGTGGGTTTACATCCTTAAACATCAAATTAGTCAAAATTATGCATAACACATGTTCCCTATGATGATGTTAACACATATTCATGCTTAATTTCATACAAATTCGTGGATTGATCATAACCCACTTCATACAAGATCATCAAATCTAAGTTTTAAGACATACCTTATGATCCCCTTGCTTGGGTGATCATTAATTCACGTTCGGTTGTGGATTTAGACTTCATTTAACCCTTCAATTTGAAGGTTCTTCAAGAACTAGGGTTTGAACCCTTGGTTCTTTATCCTGGACATCGATCCAGAACACACACACGTGTGTGTGTTTGTGTGTGTGTTTTCTTTTAATTAAACATCTTTCAAGTTGTCCCACTTTGGTCCCTCATGTTTCGTTTTAATTAAATAAGGCTACAACCCTTCGTTTAATACCAACGACATTAATAATCAACTAGGTTAATTATTCCTAGTTAGCATTCATTCACGGGTTCACTTTTATCCCCTAACGGTATTTTACCCGTTCCTTTATATTAACCGGGTTTAAATTACCAAACCCATTTTTGGGGTGTTACACCTACAAACATGTAATGTTTTATATATGTGTGTGTGTGTGTGTGTTTGTATGTTGTATGTTTGTGTTTATTTAATGTCTAATCTAAGTTTTAATGTTAAATAGGGTTTGAAACATCTCGATACGTACCGTAAAACTCACACTGATAAAGATGGGAATTGGGTTGTCGCGGTAGCCGAGCAGAGTTTTGTAACTATCTATCTAAAGTATTATTCTCTATAATATATATATATATATATATATATATATATCATCTTCGTAAAATACAGATTAATTTAGAACACGAGATTATGGGCGGAGAAGGCGGCTGTTCTCAACCGCCGAATGAGGTTGTCGCGTTTCAAAATATGCTGGGTGATCGACGTGGATTGCTACGGGGGATTGGGCCTAAACCTTCTTCCAATATGCCATCGAATGTGTTTGGTGCGCAACCTCAAACTCCATAACCCTTTTCTGAGATAAATTATACAATTTGACTTTAATAAGATATACAAGTATCAATAAGCGCATGTTACTTTGATAAATATATGTTGGTAGTATGTTAAATGCTAATATAGGTTTTGATATGTATTAATGTAGGAATATGTTTGGAGTTTGTTCCGAACCCAGGCATTTTTAAACCAACTCGATTCCTATCTTGCTACGTAGGAAAGCAAGCTGCAAGAGATGATGATGACATTTTTTACAAGGACGATGAGGATGACGATGATTATTAAGTATTATCGACTTGTAGTTTTCGGATGTTACTTTAGGATGTTATTGTACGGATACGTTTTATGGGATTTTAGGATGTTAAGTGTTATGTTTATTTAGTTTGTTTGTATTGCGTAAAACTGGAAAATTGGAAGATTTGTAAATAACTAGAAATATTGAAAATGCAGCAAAAAATGAAAAAAAAAACCGCCGCTAATGACCATAACCTTTACCGAATACTTAATCTAGCGCACACGTCACCGCTATTGGGTTATATCAATAGCGACGGTAAGAGGACCTTTATCGGCCAATCTTTAGTGGCGGCCCTTTAGCGGCGCGGATCATACTCTTTAGCGGCGACATTTGTCGCCGCTATTGCCCGTTTTCTTGTAGATGGCGATTGCCCCGTTTTCAGCCTTAGCTACGTAGGTGGCAATGGATTTTTTCATACCGATCCACCAATAATCCTTTTCAAATCCTGATACAACTTGTCACTATGAGGTTCTTCAAGAAATAGATCTTTGAGTCCTCCAAAGACAGGGTCCATAATTTTACCATTTAATCTTAAAATACCATCCTTTCCAGGTGTAAACTGATCCACAATACCACCTAAACCTTCTACTAAAGAATTCTCCTTTAATACAGCTTGCTTTTGAGCACTTAAAATCTGTTCAGTCAAGCTATTCTGTAGCTCGAGTCTCTTGGCATGAACCCGAATGGGTTTAAGTCTTCCCTTTCGACTAAAAACGTCGGCCATGATGTTAGCCTTACTGGGTTGATAATGAATTTCACATTTCCATCCATCAGCGTTGACGCATATTCAAATCATTCTTACTGAATATTTGTTGTAGACTCTTATGGTCAATATATATGATATATATTAATATGAATGAGATATCAATACTCAAAGTTTGTATTTGAAGTGTTACTGCTATGAGAAATTGGGTGGGAACGTGTCCCATGTAGTAAGTGTTTTTATAGTTAAATGTGATTGGATTTTATGAACATTTATGGCTAAACTGGTAACTACATTTTGGAGAACAAAATACCAAACTAGTTAGTTGGATTCTACGGAAAATTTTAGACTACAGTGCTAAGTACAGTTCAAATAATGACAAACCAAACCAACAGGTCGAGTGGGTTGACCGGACTAACGGGCTTTATGGGCTTGGCGGGTCAATGATTCGGTTTTGTCAGTTTAAGGGTTTGGTTTTGTCGGTTAAATGGTTCGATTTTGATGGTTTGACTCGTTTAAAAAATCATGATTTTATACAAAAATGATAAAGGAGGTTCATAATTACAATACATATACATAACTATATATTTCAAAAATATAAGATATATAAATAATTAAAATTAAACCAGCAGTTAGGTTTACATGACTATCTAACTGGAAATACTCAAACTTGGTGAACCGGTAAACTGACACTATGTATTAACCAAACCGGCCTTCAGGTGTGTTTAGTATTTCAATCAGATTTGAAATACTCGAAATTCGATTCGAATCGAATTTAAACTTGGAGGTTCGAATTCAGTTTTCAAAAATTCAAAATCAAATTCGATTCGGGTCGAGCAGAAGAAATGAAGATAAACCTGTTTGTTAAATGTAACAATACTATACATGAATTAAAGATATCAAATTACTCGATATTATGGTATAAAAATATAATGAGCTTTAAGAAAGGATATAACTAAATTACAAGTGTCATATTCTAATTAGGCCTCACTGATAGATATGATACGGGTTCCAGGATCATGCCATGTGTTAGGTGCTCATGGGTTAGTTGGACTTAGAAACAAACTAGAATGGTTGTCTTTTTTTTTTTTTTTTTTTTGAACGGCCAACTAAATTATCGAATAAGCATCATGTGATGCCCTCAAATCGAGAAAATGTATCCTTTCCTCCATTACGGTTAGAGTTGGATGCATACCCGAGCCACCAAGCCACCATTTCCAGGGAAAACCCGCCCGGTTTGACTTGGTTTCGAACTGGCAACCTCCAGAGAGGCCTAGTTCTAAACTTTATTGCCACCACCAATTTCCTTCAAAGCGATGCTAGTGGGAGTTGAACTTGAGGCCTTAATGAGATAAAACAAGTGACAAACCATTAGACCAACTTGTTAGGATAAAATGACTGTTTTTTTAAGCCGAAAACTCAAATCGCTGTTTTCGTGATCCACTTTATACGCTATACAGCTGTAACATAATCTATACTTTATAATAAAAGAAACCAATGAGAGGACACATGTCATTCATTGAAGCCATCTATTTTTTAGAGATAATTAATATAAATTAAAAGATAATTATAAAATTTAATTTAATATAAATTTAAACAATTCGTATAGGAGATAATCTAAAATTTTAAAAAATGTTTATTAGATTTCAAAATTATTTATAATGTAAATGATTTTTTTTTTATAGTTAATTACATAGTTAGTCCTTGTGGTTTGCACAAAATAACATACTTATATACTAACAGTTTAAAATCACCTTCTAGGGTATTAATTTTTCATTTTGTAACGTTTGGAGGTATTAACATAGTTAGTCCCTGTGGTTTGCACAAAATAATATACTTAAGTATTAATAGTTAACAAACAAATAACGTTAATACCTCCAAACGTTACAAAATGAAAAGTTAATACCCTAGAAGGGACTAACTATGTAATTAACTCTTTATTTTATTAAACAAAAGTAGTTAAGTGTAAAACCTATTTCAAAAATGTTTATAAGGGGTAAACAAAAATATTAATCAATGTTTATCGGTTCTATACTTTTATTTTCGTGTTCAACTCTCAACTCAAATACGGTAATCACTATGTTTATGTGATATTTATAAGAACCATCACCACAATCACCCCATCCATCATATATCAAGTATATCCATTAGTTTTCTTTTAAATATATAAATTTTTATTAGATTCGTTCAACCCTTGTGATAAACGAAAATTTTTTAAAGATACAATTTTTTTATTGTAACACCTCGAAAATTCACGTCCTATAATGTGTAGACACGTGTCAAATGTTTAAACGTGTGAAAGAAATATTATAGAAGGACTAAAGTTGACAAACAT
The DNA here is from genome assembly GCA_030545235.1 of Helianthus tuberosus. Classification (NCBI taxonomy): domain Eukaryota; kingdom Viridiplantae; phylum Streptophyta; class Magnoliopsida; order Asterales; family Asteraceae; genus Helianthus; species Helianthus tuberosus. The sequence continues at coordinate 64,106 of JARYGA010032369.1, read as the reverse complement.
GGAAAGTATGTGAATATACGTATTCTAAGTGTCAACTGTGAATAAATATAATGTACATTAACCCTACACGATGCTCATACCTTCAAACGAATAAATCATGGATCCTACGAAGCTAAAAGTGAGAGATTTCAAACTTCAGGGACCAAACGTGTCAACATGTTTAATTTATACCTCTGAGTGACCTTTTGACAAAACCTAAGCTTTGTAAATATTGATTATGCTCACTAGAATGCACTATAAAAATTTCATAAAGTTTCGTTAACGTAGGAGAAAGTTATGATCAAATTCGTGTGCAAAGTGTTAAAGCGTAAACGTTGGAAGTTAGGACTTTTCGGGTGATAATAAAGTTACCCGGGGACTTGGGAAAGTGGGTATATGTTTTAAAGCCTTACTAGATCAATTATAAGGGTTTACCATGCAAGAAACAAGTGCCTAATCGGGTTCTGAAGAGCCAAGGACCAAATCGCAAAAGAATAAGAAAGCTGAATTCAGCAACCCGTCGCGCCACGCGAGGGTCCCTCGCGCCACGCGAGGGACTCCCAGTTCCGGAAAACGGGGCTGTTGTCTGCCAAGAGCTTTGTGCGCGACCTTTACCCGATATTTCACATCCCCTGGCCCCTAAAACACCCCCTAAGCATCTAGGACACATGTGGGAAGCTTGTGGTGGGTGCTAGACCTTGTTGTCAATGCCTTATGGTGAGTAAATTCACTATAAAAGGGCACCTTGTTGCAACAATCATTCTTCACACTTCTCTGCATTGTTGGATCATTTCTGGAGCTATCAAGCAGCCTCAAGTGATCATATCTCGTGCATAGGACTCTTGTAAGTCTGCTAGTCTTTCTTTAATTGAGTTTAGCTTGTTTAATTAACTAAAAGTCAAACCGTCGTAATTACGGTTTGACTTCGAGATTAGTCAATAATGGCTCAGTCAATTCTCGAATCAAAAGTAGATATAATATGGTATTTATGTGGGTAATAAAACCCCAAAAGGGTTTCCCCTGATCACCACTCTAACTAGTTCAAATGTCGGGTCAAACATGTACTTAAAAGTCAACAGGATTCTTAAATTGCAATTTATGCATGATTAGCTATCTAGAACATATACAACATGTTTGATTATTGTTATAACTTAGTAATAAGTGTAAGAACATGTCTAACCATGTTCAACCCGACAATTTCCTGTTTAGACCCGGTTCGGAACCGAAAGTCGCATAGTTTGACTTTCACTTTGACTTTCAGTTCTGACCCGTATAGGCATGTTTTAGAAATGCCTCAGAGCTTTAATTGGATTAGGTTACTTGTTAGAACAACCCTCTGTGATTATACACCTTGGTTCACTAGTTATCCAATTAATATGCATAATTCCGTTAATCGCTCATATGTTGACCATTATGCCCTTATTACCTTAAAACGTGATTTTTGGAAAAGTAAAAGTGTAGAAACCTTAATTACTGATATATAGACTTGTATGCAAAATTTGACATCAGTTTGAGGTGTAGAATAAGAGTTATGCTCATTAGCGTAATTACGGTGCTTTATGTTAATAAAATGGCGTAATTAGCGTATAGCCTAATTAAACATACTTTTTGGTATCAAACAAATTACCCACTGATGTAATATATTATTTTGGGATTTCTAAAGATTTTTAATTAATTTTAGGCTGAGCATAACTCATAGTCATAGGCTTAATCCGGTAATTGTCGGTTTTGCCCTTACGGGCCATAAAATGAGTTTTGCCTATGTAAACGACTCCAAACCTTTTGCTACTGATCACATATGATAAGTTAATTATTTTAAGCCTTCTGGAAATACAAAAAATATCAGATTTAAGTATCGAACCCGGAAATGGCCTTTAATCGCCTTATTTAGCGTTTTTAACGCATAGTATGTTTTAAAATCATATTGGACATACCCGGGTTGATACCTACTGATATTTTAGGCAAATTAGTATATTTTAACAGTAAGCAAAGGTTGATAAACTCAGACCTCAGTTTTGAGCTTTTCGGCTTATGTGAAATTACCAAAATACCCCTACGGGGCATAGTTTGGATAAAAATGATAAATTTCACATATATGCTTTAGCCTACTGATATAACATATCAAGTTGAGTATGTTTGCTGTTTACATCAGACCTATAACTCAGTTAAACTCTTAAACCCTTTTACAACCTTTAAAATGACCAAACTACCCCTACGGGGCCTAGTTTGTGTTTAAACACGTTTCGGGCATAATGATAGACACCTTACTGATGTCACAACATATTTGAGACATAATTAACTTAGGAAACCTGTATATAGCTCTCATGACTACCCGTCACGCTTATTACGCGTACGGTTCGGTTTATGTAACAAGTTTACATAAATTAGCCGAAACGGGTCAAACCTTAACGGTTTTATCTCAAAATCCAGAATGTGACTAATAAACCCATATTAAACAAGTCTTCAAACTTGTCGGGTCTGAATCACATTCTATCCGGTCTTCGCTTAATCGTGCGTACGAACCGTATCTTGAAACTAGCCGGTCTAAGCTTAAGCTTAATAAAAGACCCGTTAGAATTCTAATAGGTTATTATAAACCTTCGTTCCAGATTAGGAGGACCAGTAAAAGCTACGTGCATTTTGCTTATTGTGATTAATACTTACTCAGGTAAATACTTTTAACTTATTTTCCCTATACGGGCTTGGGTTACGGTATATAGCATACCGCTTGATCGGGCATCAAATCTCCACCGTTAAAGTGGGTAGTTGAATAATTTGATCGGCTCGTTTAAACAATCTTGTTTACTTTACAGCCTTTGGGGGGTTAATGACCATGTCCCGGATATCCTTGGCATCATCTTACGAGATGGCCACGACCTGAGCACGGGGTGTAGGCGTACACCGTCCGTGTATAACTCTATGATGTGGTGTGTCTATTGATCTTTAACCCGGACAAGATCCGGGCTACTGAACGCATAAGTAACATGTAATTCGTTCACAAGATTATGATAATAAATAATTCTCCCAAGTTAAACAAAAATGTTTATGCCACATGCATCCAAACCAATTTTCAATCATTTTCCAAAATGAGTCAGTTGATTGTATTTACCAGTGTAAACTGACGTATTTTCCAAAAAGACTGAATGCAGGTACTAAACGAAATTGGCTGGATTGTCTCCTTAGCATCAATAAAAAGTCTCGCCAGCTTAGGATGCCTGAAGTCTGTTGAACCATTAATATTATTTTGTTTCGATCCTACTGTGGATAAACTTCCGGATATTGTTACATTGATAAACAATATTAAATTCGGTTGTATCATATTTTAAATTTGCTTCCGCTGTGCATAATAATATTGTGTTGTTTGACTATTACGTTGCCAACCACGTCACGATACTCCCCCACCGGGCCCACCGGTGACACGTGGAAATCGGGGTGTGACAGGTTGGTATCAGAGCCAACTCTGAGTGAATTAAACACTAGCCTTTTGTGTTTAATCTCAGTACACAATTGCACATTCTAAACTTTCGAGTCTAGACATATAACATAGGACAAATTCCACTTTGTTTGAAATGTCCTTTAAATTGCATATATTATTGTTTTGTTTTGTTATCTCATAATATTATGACAGGAATTGAAAATGCCTCCAAGATTCTTCAGGAGACGAGGAGGAAGAGGCAAGGGGCCGATCACCGCCCCTAACGATAATGAAGCTGGACCTTCGCAACGACGAGCTCCATCCAACACCGAGAGTGACGACCCTCGGGAGAACCGGAGAAACCTGTTCGAGCCGGCCAGGCGGTCGGTTTTGCATAGTTCAGCACCGCCTGTTCTTAACCCTTATGAACCCAATAACCCTCAACCGTCCTACATACCACTTCAGCGATCCCTGTCTCATCACTCGTATGGTGACCCCACACCCATCTTTCGAGGCCAATTCAATCCGGCCAATTACTTACCAGAACCCGTGGGTTTTAACCCACTAGGGCCAGATGACCATTTCTCTGGCGACAACGCTGACGACATGGACGAGGATACTGACCCCATCGAACCAGCAAGTGGCACTCCAAATCATCCGATCGAAATCTCCGACGGATCATCATTCCACGGATCACCTTATGTTGGTCCGGATAGTTTTCAGGCGATGTTCACTCGGCACGAGTGGTACTATACACCTCCGCACCACTCGTCGCCTCATGAACAGCAGCAGTCGCCTCATGAGCAGCAGCAGCAGCATCATCAAGATTCCTCTGTGGATCGCAGGTTTGTGGCAGTTACGCCACCGCCTCCACCACCACCAGTTAATCAAGTGCCTCCGCCACCACCGAGGCGTAGGAGGTCAGGTGCACGTATGTCATCACGTGCGGGAGACTTTCATTTAAGCTCCCCACGTCAGTCAAGTGCCAGTCACTACCCGCCACATCAGGAGGACCCACAAATGGGTGGACCTTCACAGCCAGCTGTTCCACAGCCACCGCCTATGGGTTTTGATAACCCAATTCCAGCGTACACGGGTCCAAGTACTTACAACCCGTTTGAACTACCAGCTCACAATAACTACGGATACGTTGAGGCAGATCCTTATATGGTAGCGGCAAATTACAACGCCCTTAACGCCCAAGGATCCTACGGAGATCCATGGGGAGTAAGCTACCCAACTCATGGGTACCCAATACCCCCAGGCCTATCATTCGGACGCAGTCGCAGCCGCCACGATTTTCTCCCCCAGAACGGGAGGAAATTCTACATAGACTGGATCAGGTTGAGCGGGAATCTCGCCACGACCGCCAGGAGAGGCAGAGTTTCTTCCAGGGATTAGTAGGCTTGATCAAAGGGAAGAACAAGAAGGATTATTGAATCCTCCCAAGTGTTGTTGAGCCCCTGCGTGGGCATATCTGGTTGTTAAGCCCCTACGTGGGTATGTATGTTTGTTTGTTTGTATTGACCCCTGCGTGGGTCTATCTTTCCATAAACCCCTACGAGGGTATGTTGTATGTTTAGTCCCTGCGTGGACTTATGTTTGTTTAGTCCCTGTGTGGACATTTATTGGTGTGTTAGTCCCTGCGTGGACTTATGTCTTTCTGTAAGACCCCTGCGTGGGCATGTCTTCTGTAAGACCCCTGCGTGGGCATGTTTGTATAATTAAGCTCCTGCGTGGGCAAATTTCTAGTGTGAAAGACCCGTTTAGGGCAATATGTAATATTGTAATGACTTAATGGAATGTTTGTTTTATAAATTTCGTGTTTGCCATTTTGCGCATAAATAATTTATAAATGAAATAAATAAATTAAAATCATTCCTTTTAAATTAATCTGCCTATGTAATTATTTAATTAAGAATCTTAAAGTGTGAAACCTAGCCTCGTGTCAAATATAAGACCGGGCCAAGATGGTAAGACCTGTTTAAAAGATTCAATTCCCTGTTAACATCTTAAAACATGTTAACACTCTTGGCAGAAGTGATTCGTTAAAATCACATGTCATTCTTATATGTATAAGGATTCTTTAGAAGATTCCAAACCCAATTATATGATCTCTGAATCATAGGTTAAGATCATCAATTAAGATGATCATATTTTACCATACGCGGTAATATGATGCCTACGGGCCCAGCTCACTTCCATATGAGCCAAAAGACAGTGGTAGCTAGGACTCCCTGTCTGATAAGGGTAATGAACTAGGTTCAAGCCTTAAAAGTCTTGATTCTCTGAAATCATAGTTTATAAAATTGTCCATGTGACTAAGCCTTATGTGCTAATATATATTGTTATTGTTTATAATTAGGATAAATTTTAATTGAAATCCTAAATTAATACGATTAATAAGTTAACCGAATATGGTCTCTGTTTACCATGGTTAACGAGTTACCCTAAGGGGTAATTCCATAATAAACTCCCAAATAAAATATTGTCCTTGTTTTCTGCAACAGTTCAAATTCAAATGGCTGACTCAAATGAAATAAATAGCCATCCAGTGGAGCAAAGTGAGAACGCCCAGATTACGTTAACTGGTGCTGAATTAAAAGCGATCATAGACGGCGCTGTTACACAGGCTTTGGATAGGCAGTATGAGGAATACAGTGGTACTCGAAGTAGGACCCACTCTGCACCACATTCAAAGCCCAGGACACATTCTGAGGCTCATAGCAAGCCTCCTCCCAAAAAGAATGGACCCAAGAAAGATGGTGATGACCGTCAGTCCACCAACCATTAAAGTGTCCCATCTCAGCAATTAATACTGCATCAGGAACCCCGTAACAAGGGTTGCTCCTATAAGTACTTCGTGTCTTGTAAGCCCAGGGATTTTACTAGGGAAAAAGGGGCTGTCGACTGTATAACGTGGCTGGACGAGATGGACACGGTGGTAGATATCAGCGGGTGCGCTGAAAGGGATGTAGTTAAGTTTGTGTCACAGTCCTTTAAGGGTGAAGCGCTAGCATGGTGGAGATCTCTGATCGAGGCCACCGGAAAAATCCCATTGTATAATATGTCGTGGGATCGATTCATTGCCCTAATCAAGGAGAATTTATGCCCTCAACATGAGGTGGAGAAGATAGAATCTGACTTTCTATCGTTGGTGATGACGAACCTCGACTGTCAAGCTTACCTGACAAGCTTCAATACGCTGTCCCGGTTGGTTCCTTACTTTGTAACCCCGGAGCCAAAAAGAATCGCTCGCTTTATCGGTGGTTTAGCCCCGGAGATCAAGGCAAGCGTAAAAGCTTCTCGGCCAGCTACCTTCAGGTCTGTAACTGACATTTCCTTATCCCTCACTCTGGATGCGGTCAGGCAGAGATCGCTGAGGAATAAGGAGGCCGAGAAGAGGAAGCGTGAAGATGATGGTTCACGAAAGTCGAACAAAAAGCACCGTGGGAGCGGTGACAACAAGAAAGGGTCGGAGTCGAGGAAGGATGGGCATAATTCTGGTGAAAAGCCCAAGTGTAAAATTTGCAAGAAGAAGCACTATGGAAAGTGCAGACTGGAGTCGAACTCTCAGACTCAGTCAAAATCCTTTGCTTGTGGAATTTGCAAGTCCACGGATCACAAAACCCTGGATTGCAAGAAGATAAAAGACGCAACGTGCTACCGCTGCAAAGAAAAGGGGCACATCAAGACCAACTGCCCTAAGTACAACAAGAAGCCTGAAGAGGCTAAGAAGACTAATGCCAGAGTCTTCAGAATGTACGCGAAAGAAGCTGTGCAAGACGATAATGTCATAACAGGTACATTCCTTGTAAATGATGTCTTTGCAAGAGTACTTTTTGATTCAGGTGCAGATAAGTCTTTCGTAGATCATAAATTTTGTGAATTGCTGAAATTACCTGTCAAAGCCTTAAACGTGAATTATGAGGTAGAGTTAGCAGATGGAACCATAGAAACCGTCTCAACTATGTTAGATGGATGTGTTATATCCATTAAGAACCATTCTTTTCCTCTGTCTCTACTTCCGTTTAAGTTGGTTGGTTTTGACATAGTTCTGGGTATGGACTGGTTATCTCATAACCAGGCCCAAATCGTCTGTAACATGAAACAAGTAGTGATAAAGACTCCGTCTGGTGAATCACTCACCATTCGGGGAGATACCCAGTATGGACTGCCTGAGCAGGTTCCAAGTGTTTGAAGAAGGGGTGTGTCATCTACATGGCGCAAGTGATTATTGATGAGCCTAAACCGAAGATAGAAGACATCCCTGTCATTTCTGAATACCCAGAAGTATTTCCTGAAGATCTACCTGGTTTAACACCAGATAGACAAGTGGAATTCAGGATCGATATCATCCTCGGAGCGGCACCAGTTGCCAGAGCACCATACAGATTGGACCCACAGAAATGAAGGAGTTGCGGACGCAGCTAGATGAATTGCTGGCTAAAGGTTTCATTAGACCTAGTTCATCTCCTTGGGGAGCGCCAATCTTGTTTGTCAAAAAGAAGGATGGGTCGATGCGTCTGTGCATCGACTATCGTGAGCTTAATAAAGTCACGATCAAGAATAGGTATCCTTTACCCAGGATCGACGATTTGTTCGATCAGCTTCAAGGGGCAAGTTACTTCTCGAAGATTGATTTGAGGTCAGGCTACCATCAATTGAAGGTCAAGGATGAAGACGTGCATAAAACTGCATTTAGGACTCGTTATGGCCACTACGAGTTCCTAGTGATGCCTTTTGGGCTCAGTAATGCTCCAGCCGCGTTCATGGATCTCATGAATCGCGTCTGCAAGCCTTACTTAGATAAATTCGTCATCGTTTTCATCGACGACATTCTCATTTATTCTAAGAATCAAACTGATCATGAGAAACACCTTCGTTGTATTCTCAAACTTCTACAACAGGAGAAGCTCTATGCCAAATTCTCCAAGTGCGAATTTTGGCTACGAGAAGTCCAATTTCTTGGACATGTGGTCAGTGAGCGTGGTATCCAGGTGGATCCCGCTAAAGTTGAAGCTGTTATGAATTGGCAAGAGCCAAAGACGCCTACGGAGATTCGTAGCTTCCTGGGATTGGCAGGATATTACAGGCGTTTCATTGAAAATTTTTCAAGGATTGCTGCACCCCTAACCTCCTTAACTAAGAAGAAGGTTAAGTTTGCTTGGGGCCCTAAGCAGCAAGAATCCTTTGATATTCTGAAGCAAAAGTTGAGCAACGCCCCAGTACTGACATTGCCAGATGGAATAGAAGAATTTGTGGTTTATTGTGATGCTTCGCACACTGGCATGGGGTGTGTGCTTATGCAGAAAGGCAAGGTGATTACCTACGCTTCACGACAATTGAAAGTGCATGAAAAGAATTACACCACCCATGACTTGGAGCTGGGTGCCGTTGTATTCGCACTGAAGCTTTGGAGGCACTATCTTTATGGTGTCAAATGTGTGATTTATTCTGATCACAAGAGCCTCCAACATCTGTTTAATCAGAAGGAACTAAACATGAGGCAGCGCCGCTGGATGGAGACTTTAAATGATTATGATTGTGAAATCAAATACCATCCCGGCAAGGCAAATGTAGTCGCCGATGCCTTGAGTCGGAAGGAAAGGGTTAAACCCATCCGAATTAACGCCAAGCGTATGGAGATAAAGAACAGTCTGATGGAAAGGTTGTTAGCTGCACAGAAAGAAGCTGTGTTGGAAGCTAACTATCCTGATGAAAAGTTAGGAGTAACTGAGGAGCAGTTAACTCTTAGCAAGGACGGACTTCTGAAATTAAATGGACGAATATGGGTTCCTATTTTTAGAGGGCTTCGTGATGTCATCCTCCAAGAAGCCCATAGTTCCAAATACTCCGTTCATCCTGGAGCTGATAAGATGTACCAGGATTTAAAGGCAAATTATTGGTGGATAGGCTTGAAAAAGTCTGTAGCCACCCACGTAGCTAAATGCTTGACATGTGCGCAAGTCAAAGCCAAGCATCAAAAGCCGTCAGGCTTGCTACAACAGCCTGAGCTTCCTACGTGGAAGTGGGAAATGGTAACCATGGATTTTATCACCAAGTTACCTAAGACGAGGAAAGGCAATGATACAATATGGGTTATAGCTGATAGACTGACTAAGTCAGCTCATTTCTTACCCATCAAGGAGACTTATAGCTCCGACATGCTAGCCCAGTTATACGTTGATAAGATTGTAGCCTTACATGGCATACCTGTGGCTATTATCTCTGATAGAGATACTAGGTACACGTCACATTTTTGGAAGAGTTTCCAACAATCTTTGGGCACACGTTTGAACTTTAGTACGGCTTACCATCCTCAGACAAACGGTCAGAGTGAGTGTACTATTCAAACGTTGGAAGACATGCTACGTGCATGTGCGATCGATTTGGGTGGTAGTTGGGATAAGAACCTACCGTTAATCGAATTCTCCTACAACAATAGCTACCACACCAGCATCAAGGCTGCGCCTTTTGAGGCATTATACGGTAGAAAGTGTAGATCGCCTATTTGTTGGGCGGAAGTTGGAGATGTCCAGTTATCAGGACCAGAGATCGTGTTCGAAACAACGGACAAGATTGTCCAGATTCGAGACCGTCTCAAAGCTGCCCGGGATAGGCAGAAAAGTTACGCTGATCCTAAGCGTAAGGATTTTCACTTCGAAGTAGGTGACAAAGTCCTACTTAAAGTGTCACCCTGGAAGGGAGTGATGCGGTTTGGTAAGAAAGGCAAGCTAAGCCCGAGATACATAGGACCTTTCGAGGTTATCGAACGTGTCGGGTCAGTTGCCTATAAGTTAAACTTACCAGAAGTGTCACACCCCGACCACGTAAAACAACAAAACGTGGCGGAAACATCAGGGAGTGTTGTAACAGAATCATTGTTTCATAACACATGGAAATTGAAATATTGTTTTATTGAATACATGAGTTACAATGTCTTGACAATCAAAGAAATATAACATAATTAACTAGTCTTCCATCTTTTATTGTCACTAAGGCCCAAGTCCGCCTAAGTGTATCTTGATCAATCATATGCTTCATTTCCTGAAACACATGTGAAAATAGGTACGTCAACATAAAAATGCCGGTGAGTACATAGGTTTTGTGAAAATGAGATTCATGACTTAAGTTTATGAAAATGTTTAATAAAATTTAGTCATGAACCTTGTAATTTTCTTTGTCTTTGTAAATCATTTGAAAAACAATAAGTTCAGATGATACGTATACATAAGAGAATAATGCATGGTTAAATGAACAACCATGTAAAATGAGTTTGTATAAGTTAAGTCGTTTGTAAAACAATGTATTGTGAAAAGCATGTTATTTGTATAAAATGTTATATGTCTAAATTGAAATGATTCAAATAACGCTACAATATGTGATATCATACAAACACTTATATATAGGAAGTACCAGCGGCGTATCCACCATGTTTGTATCATATTACACATGCCTCGTTACTTAAATCACTTACCCCAAACAAACCACCAATGTATAAAGTCCATGTTTAAACCAATAGTCAAAAGTCCTTGTATAAACCATATCAAATGTTTATAAGTCCAAAAGTAGTCAAGTAATGTGTAACAAATGTTATGTATGGTAAGTAAAATAAGACTACTTAAACCATAAGTAAAAATGCACAAAACAAAGTATTGAAGTAAAACTTGGTTTAAATCAAAGTTATGTTTTGTGTAGTATATGCATGCTATACTGAATATGAACATTTATGCGGTATGTTAAACGCATACATTCAAGCCTTGAGACAGCCGGATAACCTTAGAGTAAAAGTTATCAAAAGAAAATGTTTTCGGATTCGGTCATTCCTTACGTCCAAACAAACCCGAGATTTCAGGAATGGGATTTGTCAAGTCCTATGGTACCACTACCTACTACCGAGCGGCATGATCGGTGTTAATGAATGTAATAAAGACCCGTTAAACAAACCAAATGCCATACCAAAATGTAAGCATGTTTTATGAAGATAATGTACCTGGTATGCTAGAGTAAACATACAAGGTAGAGCTGTAAAACAATGTGTCCATATGTTACTGGAACATATGCAACAGAGATGCAGTATAAAACAATGTACTAAGTATGCCAAGTCATCATACAAAGTAGAAAAGTCATGTAAAACAATGTACTAAGTGTGCCAAGTCATCATACAAAGTAGAAAAGTCATGTAAAACAATGTACTAAGTATGCCAAGTCATCATACAAAGTAGAAAAGTCATGAAATCATGTACTATAAATGTACTAATGAACATAGCAAGTATATGATGTGAAAACAGGAAAGCATGAAAGTAACAAGTAGGCACATGTGTTCCACCCCAAAACAGTTTGGAAAACAGTAAAAGAGGGGTCTATGTACTCACTTGAGATTGCTCAGTAGTCCTTGAGTAACAACCAAACAATGCTAGAGATCGTGGATATCAAACGGCACCTAATATAGGTAACTATGTTAATAAACCGGACCTAAATCGGAAGACTGGGTAGCATGAGGGTTTGTAAACCAAATGAGTGTAGGAACTCATATGATATGGTTTAACAAAGCCTACATACTAAATGAAACTTAACCTAAATGCTTACGACCCATTACGACCCGTTTAGGTAGCTTATGCTACTTTAACGCGTCGTTCGCGTGAAACGCGTTCGGACTGCCTAACTAGTCCTATGACAAGTGTTATATGCCTAAACATGTTACATAATCAGTTTTGTGACAAAAGTTTAGGTTACATATGCTAAATTACCAATTATACATGAAAAGGGTATTCTGGTAATTTACCTAAGGCATATAAACTACCTATCATACAACTACTTAAACGATATGACCATAAGGTATAACCTCGGAAGGTTATTCCCTATATACTATGGTCACCTAATATGTTTGGTCGGATCCTAATGATCGACCAAACTGGGTCGGGTTCGAAGGTATAAGCGATTTATCAGATCGCTTACCCTACGACCCTAGACAACGTGGTAATCAGTAGGCATAGTCCCAAGGGACTATAACCATCGTGATTACAATCACGTTGCGAAGTTCAAACGAACTTCGCATTGACCATAAGCTGGTCAACGCTGAAAGTCAAACAAAGTTTGACTTTCGGACTCGAAAAGCAATAAAAGAACGAAGGAACACTTACAAAGGGTCCCCGAATGCTAATCCCGATCCAAGAACTCAGGTATGAAACAATGGTTTCAACTTAGAGCTCTCAAATCAGAATTCTTGTGAGAAATGAGGTTGGGGTGATGGGGTATTTATAGTTTTCGGGTAACCGTTAAGATCGTTTCATGGAATAACGTGATTGAATCCCACCCGTACATGTGTTGGCAAGTTGTGGTGACTAAAAATGATGTTTATCATCTGACTAGGCAATTGAGAACATGTGGGTATGGATTAAACAGCTGGAAATCTGCTGACTGTTAAGTCTGATCTGATCTACAGACCCCTTGCGCATCGTAGCCATGGGAGTGCTACGGTGCGCAAGCATACAACTTTGGCAGATTTACATATTTGGTCCCTGCTGTGTAATAAGCTCATTTCTGACACGTTTAAGGCCCGTTAACCCCATTTCAAAGCTCTAAAATGAAGTTAAAGTATAGAGAACTTAAAACATGCTCAAAAATATGTCGGATGTCAGTTCGTTTGGTCGTACGAACGCGATGTTCGCTTAATTACGACGGAATGCGCACAAGCGCGAAAAACGATCCAAATGACACGACGAATGGATTTTTCTTATGGCGAACACTAAAATATAATATAGTCATGCTTACATAAATTTTTGGATGTCCGGATGTATTCAGAACGTAAGTTATGCCCGAAAATGCAAACTTGTGCACTTTTTGACACTTTTAGTCCCTGAATGACACAAAAGTTTATTTTAGCACACCGAACCCCTCAAAGCCTATCTCTAAGCTATGTAAAGGATATTTATGGTATGTTTAACTTATGGTCATGTTCCGGAATGTCTGTTACAGTTCAAATTGGCATACTTTCGCAGTTTGTCAACTTTAGTCCCTGTAAGCGATTTAACTAGATTTTGCCATACCAAAGCCTTCAAAACTTATTTCTAAGTTATGTAAAGGTTATTTAAGGTGTGTTAAGCCTATGTCACTATTACGGAGTGTTTGTTGCATTAAACTGGTTATATTTACGCATCGGTGCGCGTATAACCTTCCAGAAAGCGATTTAGAGTTTGGAAATGAAAAAAATTGATATGTGAAACTGATACACATATTTATACAAATCCCAAGCATGAAATATAATATTTCATTGGTTCGGTATTTGTTTGATGGCCGTGGAGGCACAGGTGTTACAAGAAGAGCTCAGTGGAATTCACAATGTGTTCCACATCTGCAATCTGAAAAAGTGTTTCGCTGACGAATCACTGGTTATACCACATACAGATGTGCATATAGATGAGAGCTTAAGATTTGTTGAAAATCCTTTGACGATTGAGGATCGACGGGTTAAGAAGCTTCGAAGGAAGCATGTGCCTATAGTTAAGGTCAAATGGGATGCCCGTAGAGGTCCCGAATACACGTGGGAGGTTGAATCCACGATGAAAGAAAAGTACCCTTACTTATTTCGGTAAATCTTGGGTCGAGATTTATTTTAAGGGGGTGAGGATGTAACACCTCGAAAATTCACGTCCTATAATGTGTAGACACGTGTCAAATGTTTAAACGTGTGAAAGAAATGTTATAGAATGACTAAAGTTGACAAACATGGAAAGTATGTGAATATACGTATTCTAAGTGTCAACTGTGAATAAATATAATGTACATTAACCCTACACGATGCTCATACCTTCAAACGAATAAATCATGGATCCTACGAAGCTAAAAGTGAGAGATTTCAAACTTCAGGGACCAAACGTGTCAACATGTTTAATTTATACCTCTGAGTGACCTTTTGACAAAACCTAAGCTTTGTAAATATTGATTATGCTCACTAGAATGCACTATAAAAATTTCATAAAGTTTCGTTAACGTAGGAGAAAGTTATGATCAAATTCGTGTGCAAAGTGTTAAAGCGTAAACGTTGGAAGTTAGGACTTTTCGGGTGATAATAAAGTTACCCGGGGACTTGGCAAAGTGGGTATATGTTTTAAAGCCTTACTAGATCAATTATAAGGGTTTACCATGCAAGAAACAAGTGCCTAATCGGGTTCTGAAGAGCCAAGGACCAAATCGCAAAAGAATAAGAAAGCTGAATTCAGCAACCCGTCGCGCCACGCGAGGGTCCCTCGCGCCACGCGAGGGACTCCCAGTTCCGGAAAACGGGGCTGTTGTCTGCCAAGAGCTTTGTGCGCGACCTTTACCCGATTTTTCACATCCCCTGGCCCCTAAAACACCCCCTAAGCATCTAGGACACATGTGGGAAGCTTGTGGTGGGTGCTAGACCTTGTTGTCAATGCCTTATGGTGAGTAAATTCACTATAAAAGGGCACCTTGTTGCAACAATCATTCTTCACACTTCTCTGCATTGTTGGATCATTTCTGGAGCTATCAAGCAGCCTCAAGTGATCATATCTCGTGCATAGGACTCTTGTAAGTCTGCTAGTCTTTCTTTAATTGAGTTTAGCTTGTTTAATTAACTAAAAGTCAAACCGTCGTAATTACGGTTTGACTTCGAGATTAGTCAATAATGGCTCAGTCAATTCTCGAATCAAAAGTAGATATAAGATGGTATTTATGTGGGTAATAAAACCCCAAAAGGGTTTCCCCTGATCACCACTCTAACTAGTTCAAATGTCGGGTCAAACATGTACTTAAAAGTCAACAGGATTCTTAAATTGCAATTTATGCATGATTAGCTATCTAGAACATATACAACCTGTTTGATTATTGTTATAACTTAGTAATAAGTGTAAGAAAATGTCTAACCATGTTCAACCCGACAATTTCCTGTTTAGACCCGGTTCGGAACCGAAAGTCGCATAGTTTGACTTTCACTTTGACTTTCAGTTCTGACCCGTATAGGCATGTTTTAGAAATGCCTCAGAGCTTTAATTGGATTAGGTTACTTGTTAGAACAACCCTCTGTGATTATACACCTTGGTTCACTAGTTATCCAATTAATATGCATAATTCCGTTAATCGCTCATATGTTGACCATTATGCCCTTATTACCTTAAAACGTGATTTTTGGAAAAGTAAAAGTGTAGAAACCTTAATTACTGATATATAGACTTGTATGCAAAATTTGACATCAGTTTGAGGTGTAGAATAAGAGTTATGCTCATTAGCGTAATTACGGTGCTTTATGTTAATAAAATGGCGTAATTAGCGTATAGCCTAATTAAACATACTTTTTGGTATCAAACGAATTACCCACTGATGTAATATATTATTTTGGGATTTCTAAAGATTTTTAATTAATTTTAGGCTGAGCATAACTCATAGTCGTAGGCTTAATCCGGTAATTGTCGGTTTTGCCCTTACGGGCCATAAAATGAGTTTTGCCTATCTAAACGACTCCAAACCTTTTGCTACTGATCACATATGATAAGTTAATTATTTTAAGCCTTCTGGAAATACAAAAATATCAGATTTAAGTATCGAACCCGGAAATGGCCTTTAATCGCCTTATTTAGCGTTTTTAACTCATTTAACAGTAAGCAAAGGTTGATAAACTCATACCTCAGTTTTGAGCTTTTTGGCTTATGTGAAATTACCAAAATACCCCTACGGGGCATAGTTTGGATAAAAATGATAAATTTCACATATATGCTTTAGCCTACTGATATAACATATCAAGTTGAGTATGTTTGCTGTTTACATCAGACCTATAACTCAGTTAAACTCTTAAACCCTTTTACAACCTTTAAAATGACCAAACTACCCCTACGGGGCCTAGTTTGTGTTTAAACACGTTTCGGCCATAATGATAGACACCTTACTGATGTCACAACATATTTGAGACATAATTAACTTAGGAAACCTGTATATAGCTCTCATGACTACCCGTCACGCTTATTACGCGTACCGTTCGGTTTATGTAACAAGTTTACATAAATTAGCCGAAACGGGTCAAACCTTAACGGTTTTATCTCAAAATCCAGAATGTGACTAATAAACCCATATTAAACAAGTCTTCAAACTTGTCGGGTCTGAATCACATTCTATCCGGTCTTCGCTTAATCGTGCGTACGAACCGTATCTTGAAACTAGCCGGTCTAAGCTTAAGCTTAATAAAAGACCCGTTAGCATTCTAATAGGTTATTATAAACCTTCGTTCCAGATTAGGAGGACCAGTAAAAGCTACATGCATTTTGCTTATTGTGATTAATACTTACTCAGGTAAATACTTTTAACTTATTTTCCCTATACGGGCTTGGGTTACGGTATATAGCATACCGCTTGATCGGGCATCAAATCTCCACCGTTAAAGTGGGTAGTTGAATAATTTGATCGGCTCGTTTAAACAGTCTTGTTTACTTTACAGCCTTTGGGGGTTAATGACCATGTCCCGGATATCCTTGGCATCATCTTACGAGATGGCCACGACCTGAGCACGGGGTGTAGGCGTACACCGTCCGTGTATAACTCTATGATGTGGTGTGTCTATTGATCTTTAACCCGGACAAGATCCGGGCTACTGAACGCATAAGTAACATGTAATTCGTTCACAAGATTATGATAATAAATAATTCTCCCAAGTTAAACAAAAATGTTTATCCAACGTGCATCCAAACCAATTTTTAATCATTTTTCAAAATGAGTCAGTTGATTGTATTTACCAGTGTAAACTGACGTATTTTCCAAAAAGACTGAATGCAGGTACTAAACGAAATTGGCTGGATTGTCTCCTTAGCATCAATAAAAAGTCTCGCCAGCTTAGGATGCCTGAAGTCTGTTGAACCATTAATATTATTTTGTTTCGATCCTACTGTGGATAAACTTCCGGATATTGTTACATTGATAAACAATATTAAATTCGGTTGTATCGTATTTTAAATTTGCTTCCGCTGTGCATAATAATATTGTGTTGTTTGACTATTACGTTGCCAACCACGTCACGATACTCCCCCCACCGGGCCCACCGGTGACACGTGGAAATCGGGGTGTGACATTTATTTTTTACTATACAAAATTACATTTATGCAACTCGGGTAATACACGCGGTTTTTAAAAATATAACTTTTTTTTGTTATGTAGTATATTGAGTTAATTACATAGTTAGTCCCTGTGATTTGCAAAAAATAACATACTTAGGTACTAATAGTTTAAAATCACATTCTAGAGTATTAACTTTTCATTTTGTAACGTTTGAAGGTATTAACGTTATTTGTAGGTTTAAAATCACATTATATTGGTACCGAAGTATGTTATTTTGTGCAAACCACAAGAACTAACTATGTTAATACCCTAGAAGTTAATACCTCCAAACGTTACAAAATGAAAAGTTAATACCCTAGAAAGTGATTTTAAACTATTAGTAACTAAGTATGTTATTTTGTGCAAACCATAGTGACTAACTATGTAATTAACTCTATATAAAATTAGATTTATTCAATCCATATAATGCATAGGGTTTATAAAGATATAACTTTTTATTGTTTGCTATATAAAATTACATCAACCCGTATAACACATAAGGATTCTTAAAAATGTAAAATTTTCCATTATTTAATATATAAAATTAAATTACTCAACTCGTACAATACACGGGGTTCTTAAAAATATAACATTTTTTTATTATTTAATATGTAAAATTACATTTATTTAACCCATGTAATAAACCAGATTTTTAAATATGTATTGTTTTATTTTTTGATATATAAAATTACATTTATTCAACCTGTGTAATAAACGAGATTTTTAAAGATGCATATATGTTTATATTATTTGGTATATAATATTACATTTATTCGACAGGTATAATATAGGGTTTTAACCTAGTATTTTCATATACAATCATGAATATTAAATCATGTGACGAGGGCATCTGGGCAGGTATAAGAGCATTAATCTCATCCAATCCATCAAATTATACATACATTCCACTAAAAAACAACTCCTATATCAATATATTTTCACTAAAAATAAATATTTTTTCTCTCTCCTTTTCAAATAAATAATATTATCATTACATTTTTATCTCTCCTTCACTCACAACCACTTTCAATATATATTAAAAAAATTATACTGGGTGAACAGTGTCCCCACAAATATATAGATGAACAGTAACATTTTCTCTCTCCTCCACTCACAACCATTTTTATACCCTTTATAATATAAAAACTACCTCTCACATGTTTTAATGGTATTTTAATGGTTTTGATGAGAATGCTCTAAACAGTGGTCAAATAAAGAGACATGATAATCACCCACAAAGCGACAAATCGTTTAGTCTATAATAGCTGGAATTAAACATTTTTTTATGTAATCATGTGAAACGTGTGTACATGTTGAAATGTCAGCACGTTCTTTGCATCTGAGGTAGTGTATTATATTTTAAATTAATAAATTGTATTTATTGAAGTTGCGTAATATGTAGTCCTAATTTAATTTGTGGCATTGCTTTTCATTGAATCTTCTGTGTTCTTCATTCTTAACCACCTTTCATTTCCCTTATACACTCCTGTCAATCTGTACCTTGATTTGAATTTAATAATCAGTATTGATCCACAAATATGGAGGCATACTTGCAGAAATTCTTGGAGAAGTTTCAACACCTTAAAATCCAACTGGAAGAGATAACAACAGCCACCAACAACTTCAACAAGGAGAACTATATTGGAGTGGGTGGTTTTGGTAAAGTTTATAAAGGAGAAGTGTCTCACTCTGAGGGGCGAGGCATTGTCGCTATTAAGCGTTTGGATCATGCCAGTCGACAAGGAGCACCTGAGTTCTTGAAAGAGATAACCATGCTTTCTGGTTATAAGCATGAAAATGTTATCTCACTCCTGGGATTCTGTTGTGAAGGGGGTGAGATGATCCTGGTGTACGAGCTTGCATCTCGTGGAAGCCTTGATCGCTATTTAAAGTCCCCTCATCTCACTTGGAGGCAACGTTTAAAGATATGCATTGATGCCGCGAAGGGTCTAAGCTACCTTCACGGTCCAAGGGAGACACACCGAAGACTTATCCATTGTGATGTAAAAAGTGGTAACATCCTTCTCGATGACCAATGGAATGCTAAAGTTGCTGATCTCGGGCTATCATTAATAGGGTCAGCTAATGAGCAGCACTCACTTAATGTCACTGCCGCAGCAGGTACCATGGGGTATATTGATCCAGTATACTGGATGACGAACACCCTAACGACAGAGTCAGACGTATACTCTTTCGGAGTGGTCTTATTCGAAGTTTTATGCGGGAGGTTATGTTATACACTTGATAACAAGGGTCATGTGGTTAAGGAGATTCTCACATGGATTGAGAGCTATGAACCGAACATGTTAAATGATATAATTTTTGAAAATCCAAACGTTGAACCAATGCATCAAAGTGTTTTAAAAAGATTCTCAGGCATTGCATATCGATGTTTGAAGGAATCTCGTGAAGATCGGCCAGAGATGTCTGAAATTGTCACAGAACTTGAGTGTGCCCTTAATATTCACGAATTATTCCAAAATGAAGAGTTTTTAGGTAAATGGAACGAACAACTTCATGAGTACCAACAGATGATTAAGACTGCAGAATCTCCTCTGAACTACAAATCGGAAGATGAATTGATGATCCTTATGTCCAAAGGGGTCCTGCTTAATGGTGGCAACACAGTAAGTAATTAGCTGCTATGCTATGTGTATAATATTTTAACATACCACATTCCAATGTTAGTTATATACACCTGAGCCCTTGCACTAATTGCATATGTTCAAATAAATAATAAATTGATCAACCAAGATTGAAAAAAGATATTACAATTTTAACATGCATCAACTAACTTGAACTTGTTTGATGGACGTACAGTGGTTTTGGTTAACTAAGAAGGGAGAACATTGTGAGATGATATCTATTGCAGAATGTTTGGGTTCAGATGCAGAGAGTTATCTATTCTCGTCTAAATATAATTCAAGGTGACTTTTCTTGTTTTTAGCTTTTAAGAATATTTTATAAGTATTCAACAAAACTCAATTCGATCTTGTCTCCTGGACTCACATACAGTGTATCAATATTTGCTCCTACTATTCACGCAGATTTGCTGTGGGCAGCTACAAACTTTACAGTAAGGATGTCAAATATACACAAGTCAGTTCTTGTCACCAGGAATCACATACACGGTGAACCTTATGTTCAAGTTTGAGTACGACCTAGAGTATGAGGTATTTGAAGATATATCCGTCAATTACAGATTAGAAGGGATGAGAGAGAGTTCAATTTCATACCTTGCGTTTGAGAGAGAAGATGGATGGTGGGCATGTGAATTGTTTCAGTTTACTACTGACTACAGAACAGTTGATCTTCAGATTTTGTTTGAGGGTTTAGATATAAGATATTATTCCTACATATTTGTAGAAGGCATAGAATTCCAGCCCTTGGAGAACGTAAGTTTACAAATTAATGTTTGTTATTCATGTACATCATTAATTAATAAATATCTTTTAATTTTCTTTTATTGTCAATATACTTCTCTAACTTCCAACCATTCGAACATAAGGTACCACATGGCAAAATAAGTCTCGAACTTCTAACCATTCGATGAAATCTAACCAATTCATGATGACAATTGATGCGGTAAAGATCACCATGCGCTGCTAAACTTTTTGTGACTTCCGCCCGGATTTCTGATTCTTGTAAACTAGTATATCTTGACTACTTGCGTTTAGGGTGTGCATATTTGCACACCAATGTGCCTATTGGCACACGAAACCCTAGTTGAATCAGGGTTTACCTACGCTGCGTATAGGTTTATACGCTGCGTATAGGTTTATACGCAGCGTATAGGTTTATACGCAGCGTATAGGGTTAGCCCTATACACCGCGTATAGAGTTATACGCAGCGTATGTAAAGCATGGATCTCAGAGCCTGATCAGCAATCATTGCACAGAAAACAAGGGTTTATATACGCTGCGTATAGATATACGCTACGTATAGCTCTATACGCAGCGTATATAAACCATCTGAACTTTTGGGGTCATTTTGGTGGGTTTGAAGCATCAGTTTTTCACAAGGTTTATATATGTTGCGTATAGAGCTATACGCAGCGTACATAACCTTTCATAATTTTGTTTGGTCATTCAACATATTTGTGGTATAAATTCTCACCCGGTTACAACGTTAACTAGCTTAAAATATATAACGAGTTAAAAATATATAATGTTTTTATTATTTACTCGATGTCGTCGTTAATTTATTTAGTTGATGTCGTCGAAAAGCGTATAACGTTAAAATTTTGAAAAGCGTATATACGGTTCAAATATATAATATCGTTATCGAGGTTTTGAAATAAATTATTATACCAACTCTATTGTCGTTCGAATACTATAAACGTTTAAATATTATACTGTTAAAATACTCGTGTACGGTCCGAATATATTATACCGTTTGAATACTATACCGTGAGGTTCGAATACTATAACGTTAAAATATTATAGCGTTAAATAAGTTGAAATACCCGGGTACTGTTCGAATATGTTACACCGTTTATAGCAGAAGTTTTATATATACAACAAAAGTTTGATATATACAGCAAAAATTTGTACATACATAACAAAATGATAAAATACTATGGCAGTGGATCCTGCTGCTCCTCTTGCTCATGCTGCTAATGCCATTCCGCATCCGGAACGTAGAGTCGTGGAGGTAACCCGTCGCGCTATCGGCGCTCCTGCAGCTCCGCAACCACCCACTCCATCAGATAGTTCAGCCTATCAACGTCGCGACGTAGCCGCTGATATGATGGGGCAGGACCAGGCCCAAAAGAATGAAAGGAGGTTACCTATGAGTGTTCAATGTTCTGAAAAACACACGTCTTACTCCCTTGAGAATGTTCAAGGACTTCATAACTTCAGCAGAAATAATTTAATAAGCAATCAAGATTTAACTCATATGTAAGCTAGAAAACACAAAGTGTGTTAATAGAACTATTTGTTCAAAAATTATATGGAATATCAAGTAACAGCCAATAAGGAATACAGAAAGAATCATAGCTAAAATTAGTACCTGTTATGTTATTGTCCCTTGGAACATGGACTAATAATGTTGGGCCTGTGAAAAAAAAGACACAATTTATAGCTAAAGTTATATCATGTGAATTACTTAATTAGTTAGGAACACAACTAGAGAACTAGAATTTCAAGCCATGGTCTACGTGGCTCCCAGTGTGTTGGGCATTTTCATCTCCGAATTATTAGCGAGTGAACTGTTCTTCATACTAACAGGAAGCTGTAAAAACTGTCCAAGACCCTCGTTTGATCCTCATGATGGCATATCAGGATGGTGTAGTTCGCAGCAGGGGCGGATGTACTATATATTAAGGGGTGGCGTCCGCTACGGCTTGGTGTTCCGGCGGTAGTGTAAAATTAGTGTAAATTTTGAAAAAATTTGACGTTTTTTCGATTTTGTTACCGCTTATTTATAAAACGTTACGGCTTGGCGCGAATCCTAGATCCGCCACTGGTTCGCAGGATGTTTCTGCAGATATAAATGGAGATGGGTATGCATCATCAGCTACAAAGTAATGAAGTGAAAATCACACGCTTTACTCCCTTGGGAATGTCCAAGGACTTCATAACTTCAGCTGAATTCATTTTAATAAGTAATTAATATTCAACTAACATGGGAGCTACAAAACACAATACTAGACAAGTCTCCTTTAGTTATCTTGCCTGGCTACCACAACCAATAAGTAAAAGTGGTCCCACCGTAAAAAGAGAGCCTTGATTGCTAGAAAACAATAGGTGTGATATACGCTATCACGACTCACGAAGATTCAATTTCACACGTTTAATAATAATTTTAATGCATCACTTAAACATACCTCCAATCCAGAAAGAAAACAAGAAAAGGACAATTTTTCAGCTTATTTTCACCTTTGAGTTTTGCACAGAATAATTTGTCAAAATTACATACACATGGTTCAACTTCTAAAATCTGAATGCCCAGTTGTGTAGGAACTAGGTTCACTTTTTAATAAAATATATTACAAAATATATAATAACGAGACTCTCGTTATTTGTGGTAAATTCTTCTAGTACAATACCGGTTGCATAAACTAAATACTTAATGTAATATACAATTTAATTGTACCAATCTTGATTCAAGTCAATGTCTTTGGAAACTTCAACCGCACCTACGAGATCGAAACTCCGCTGCAAGACAAGCGAAATTGTTGACGATTTTGGTTGAGGCACGTGTTCAACACGCTTCCCTTAAAACAGATTCCGCGCCTCCTCTCAGATGGTTCTGTCTCCCAGGGTAGAACAACCGGAACAGTATGTGTACTGCCGAAGATGACTCGCATGCCCGAGATAGCACCGGGTATAATTTGGTGCTCATACAATTAGGAAAATATGAAGTTGAGAAAAGAATAATTTAGAGAGTGCTCCTCTCTAAATTTCCATGGAACAAAAAGCCAATTTGTTGTGTCTATTTTTCTTCTTATCTTCAAATGACTAAACCATATTCATTTTATAATGAGATGTATAGACTCATTCAACCCACTTAATGATGCCATAAACAAGATAATTAATCTTGTAATAAAATGGGTTAAACTCTAACTTAATGGATATTAAGTGGTAGTAAAAGGAAATTGCCATTCAACTTATGGCACTAGTGAAAACCGTCTAACATTAACTCTCTAGTAAGTAGATTGGTTTGACCGGTCGAGCGCGCACGCAGGCGCGCCTTAGTTGGGCCTACACTACGCTTCCGCGGAGACACACCTTCTTGCGCCACGCGCTAACTGGAAGTCGCTACGTGCACCAGGATGCCAGCTGGTCATGCACCTTCCAGGCCCATGCGCCATCTGCACTTCCGTCTTAGCCACGCACCTAAGGAGCTTGCGCCATATGGAGTCGCGCGCCACATGGATGCCACTACGCATACCAGGACGCCACCTGATTATGCGCCATCCATACGGATGCTACTATGCATACTTCGCCATAGCTAATGACGTGCGTCATGCGCCTAAGGAGCTCGCGCCGCATCGACATGTGCCATGGCATCTGCCTATGCCACCCAAAGGTGCGCCATAAGCGGACCCGCCATGTATCTGACCACGCACTGATGAGCAAAAATACAAAGGCGGTGTGCGAAGTTCAAAGTGCACCACATTGGGCCTATAGCCCATCTCAGCGCGCATATGTGCGCGTGTGATGCACCCTTTGGTCCCCACTAGTGTTTGCATTCAAGGAGTGCTCCTCCTTATATACCACTTTAAGTTTTGTCATTCCACCTATGTGGGACAAGTTGACAAATCTCAATCCATTTTTCTCATCTTTGTTTGTTCCAAACATACAACTTCAAGCTTCGATATCTCATTCATCTTAGTTTTATTTGGACATAGTTTGAACACAAACCCATAAATAATTATTTATGCAACACATATATAAATATTATTGATGTCCAAATATTTATTAAAAAAACTCATTTTCACTAAATTTCCAACAAATTGTTCAGCTCATTTCACCTGCTTTTCTCTTCACAATATTTTTCCAACCACTTTTCTAGTTTACAGTTTACTCAGATAAGTGTTATGACATGCAACATAATAAAAAATTAACTCGTATTGAAACTAGAAAATATGAAGTGTGTGAACAGAACACACACATGCAAGCCTAAAGAGCCATTTAAAAAAAATTATTAGAATATCAAGTAACAGCCAATAAGTGATATTGCTCATGTTTATACAGAAAGAAACATGGAGTACTTAAAATAGAAGTACAAATATATACATAACCATAGTTGAATTAGTACCTGTAATGTTCTTGTCTCTTGGAACATCAACTAATAACACTGGCCTGCAGAAAAAAAAAAGATATGATTTATAGCTCAAAATCGTATAGGTGAATCTCTAAAATCTAGTTGATTAGTTAATAACACATCTATTATAAAAGTATTGCTCTATGCTTTTTGTTTCCCCTATTTTATTTCTGATTCATGCATATTCAAAGTTGCTGGGATTTGAGATGCTTCAAAATTGGACTAAATCTTCGTATGTATCATTTGTGTATGCACGCATATAGACTTCCATTATCTGTAATGCAAGCGAAAGACCAAATATGATGCGGCTTTTTGTGATTAACATAATTTTCTTAGAACTGCGCTTCTTATCAAAGCATTATTTCTCTTTTAGTATGTTTGCAATACGCCAGTTAAATTCCAAAATGAGAAGTGACTAACAAAGTTTAATAAAAGGAAAAAAATGAAAGAAAATAAGTTTAATTTGTGAACTGCCTAATATCATTTGATGAAGGTGCATCTTATGGGAGTTCCCTCTGCTCTTAGTAATCTTAATGGTAAGCAATGCACATTATATATCCCTGCTTCTATATCTTCAAGTTTCAGACCTACAAGAATGATCTCATAAAACCACACATATAAAGTACGAGTGTTAAAAATGTGAACAAGTTTTTTCATTATTGAAGGATGCTAAAACATCTGATCAAAACCTGCTTCATAGTGTTTTGAAACACATGTCCAGGTGCATCAACATGAGTGCCAGCATGGGCAGGTGACTTTATAACGGAGAAGGTGTTCCTGGAGTAATCCTATGTGTAATATCATATACTATCCCGTCTCCATAAACTTCCCTCCGTGTAGGGATCAACTCACTGTGAAGGGGTATGGTCCCAAATTCTGCGCCGACCAATCAAGTCACTCGCGGGACCATAATCTTACCAGACTAATTTGGTAACTTTCCCAACCTCGCGCCGGCCAATTAGGTGTAACCTAAGTCGCGCGCGGGTCAGAGTAAACACAAGTCCAGATTTCACACTTAGCTCCTTGGATAAAAACGCTTACTTCTTGGACCTTGCGCTGGCTACACGGGATATCCCTTAGGGTTGTGCGGAGGACAGAAGTGTAGGTAATCCAAGTACAAGTACTAAAGGTACAAGTGGCAGAGAAGTGGACCATGAGTGTCCAACAGGCTGTATCTAATCATGCTCCATGATTAACAATCATACAGGAGACAAGAAGGTACACAAGGACGCATACGTGGCACCAATCAGCATGCGCCAACATCTGCTCCACGATCTCCACTCAGTAGCTAATGACAGACGAGACAACAAGGATAACGGTCACGTCACGTGGATCCATTCAGCGTGCGCCAGCTTCCCTCTCGCCTAGAAGCACCAACGGTCGTGGCAGAGGGGACAAAACAGATATTCCTTGTTGTCGACTACAGGCCCATAGCCCATCAGCCCGTCTCTTTCCACACCAGTCCGGCTATAAATAGTGACCTTCACCTCCAGGTTTTAAGATTTCGCTTCCTTGTTTTCTCACTCTTAATCACACACTTATATCCTCAAAGCATATACTTATTCTCACACTGGAGGGTGGTTACGAGGAGAACCCCCTTATTCTCCACTTCGTAACGAGCTTCACGATGTGCTTAGTGTTTTACACGATTATCACATCACAGCTTGGGAGAGATAAAGAATATTAACCTTATTTATCGAGGCACAAATCACAAACTAAACACCCGATTAGTTTGGTGTTTCTTCATTGGCGCCCACCGACTTTTTACAATCACTTTCATCTTCTTTTTCTGAGCTGTTATTTTTCTCTCGATCAATGGCTGGCTAATCAAGGAATCCCTTTCTCACTCATCGGTGCACGATCTTAAGTAGGTACGGTGGAGGACGTCTTGCATGTCCAAAATCTACCAAATGACGAGTATACCGAGGGGGAGGGCACAAATGTTTAGGTCATCCGCACAAGTGGTGTCCGTACCACCCAAAGGGTAACCCCAACAAGTCATGATGCTGGTCCGTCAGCACCAGCGCCATCAAACATATCTGCGCTGTTAGGACTACCAGAGGGAGAAACTCTCGCCTCCTGGTAGGCAAAGTCTCAAGCGACGCTGATTCTGATCTACATGCAACTGAGCACGCAGTAGGCGCTAATTCAAGCGAAGACACAACCATATCCATTTGTGACTCCTTCACCATGATAAGTGGATAGCAAAACTCCGCACCATGCACGCGCGCAGAGTCAACAGCATGAAAGGTCGCCATCACCAAAAAGACAGGGTACGCGTGATGTGACCCCTGTGTCACTGTGACCATCAAACAAATACCAAACCAATGAAATATTGTATTTCATACTTGGGATATGTATAAATATGTGTATCTTTGGCACATATCAATTCTTGTTCGATTTCAAACTCTAAATCGCTTTCTGGAAGGTTATACGCGCACCGATGCGTAAATATAACCAGTTTAATGCAAAAAACACTCCGGAATAGTGACATAGGCTTAACATACCTTAAATAACCTTTACATAACTTAGAAATAAGTTTTGGAAGGTTTGGTATGCCGAAATCAAGTATATTCGCTTACAAGGACTAAATTCGACAAACTGCGAAAGTATGCCAATTTGAACTGTAACAGACATTCCGGAAAATGACCATAAGTTAAACATACCATAAATATCCTTTACATAGCTTAGAAATAGGCTTTGAGGTGTTCGGTATGCTTAAATAAACTTTTTGGTCATTCAGGGACTAAAAGTGTCAAAAAGTGCACAAGTTTGCACTTTCGCGCATAACTTACGTTCTGAATACATCCGGACATCCAAAAATTTATGTAAGCACTAAAATATTTTATTTTAGTGTTTGGCATAAGAAAAATCCATTCGTCACGCAATTTGGATCGTTTTTCGCGCTTATGCGCATTCCGTCGTAATTAACCGAACATCGCGATCGTACGGCCAAACGAACTGACATCCGATATATTTTTGAGCACATTTCAAGTTTCCTATACTTTAACTTCATTTTAGAGATTTGAAATGGGGTTAACGGGGCTTAAACGTGTCAAAAACGCATCGAAAACCAAGTTTTGAGGCTGCAGGGACTGAAACTGTAAATCTGCCAAACAAGGTCCTTACGGACCTCAACACTGATAATGTTGAGGTCCGTAAGCAGGGGCCAGATGCAGCAAATCATTTTTAACAGCCTGTTTCAGCCTTTAAACACTCTCCAAAGGTCAAGTGCCACATGTTAATCACTTGTGGTGGCCAAAATCAGTTACCACAACATTCCGACAAGTGTACGGGCTAGATCATTCCCTCTTTTCCAAGAAACGATCCTAACGGTGAACCAAAAACTATAAATACCCAACCCCCTTCATTGCCAAACCCACTTGAAATCTGAGATTTCTCTAAGTTGGGGTGTTTCATCACCTCATACCTGAGAATACTTGGATTATCAATCTTGCGGGGACCCTTTGTAAGTGTTCCTTCGTTCTTTTATTGCTTTTCGAGTCCGAAAGTCAAACTTTGTTTGACTTTCTGCATTGACCAGTTTATGGTCAATGCGAAGTTCGTTAGAACTTCGCAACGTGATTGTAATCACGATGGTTATAGTCCTTGTGACTATGCCTACTGATTACCACGTTGTCTAGGGTTGTAAGGGTAAGCGACTTGATCAGTTGCTTATGCTTTCGAACTCGACCCATTTGGTCGATCATTAGGATCCGACCAAACCCATTAGGTGACCATAGAATATAGGGAATAACCTTCCGAGGTTATACCTTATGGTCGCTTCGTTTAAGTAGTTGTATGATAGGTAGTTTATATGCCTTAGATAAATTACCAGAATACCCTTTTCATGTATAATTGGTAATTAAGCATATGTAACCTAAACTTTTGTCACACAACTGATTATTTAACATGTTTAGGCATATAACACTTGTCATAGGACTAGTTAGGCGGTCCGAACGCGTTTCACGCGAACGACGCATTAAAGTAGCATAAGCTACCTAAACGGGTCGTAATGGGTCGAAAGCACTTAGGTTAGGTTTCATTTAGAATGTAGGTCTTGTTAAACCATACTACATGTGTTCCCATACTCATTTGGTTTACGAGCCCTCATTCTATCCGATCCTCCGATTTAGATCCGGTTTATTAACATAGTTACCTATATTAGGTGCCGTTTGATATCCGCGATCTCTAGCATTGTTTGGTTGTAACTCAAGGACTACTAAGCAATCTCAAGTGAGTACATAGACCCCTCTTTTACTGTTTTCAAACTGTTTTGGGGTGGAACACATGTGCCTACTTGTTACTTTCATGCTTTCCTGTTTTCACATAATATACTTGCTATGTTCATTAGTACATTTATAGTACATGATTTCATTGTATTTTATGCTATGTATGTCCATCGTGTGCATACTTAGTACATTGTTTTACATTACATTTTATGCTATGTATGTCCATCGTGTGCATACTTAGTACATTTTCATTTCATCACATGCTTACATTTTGGTATGACATTTGGGTTGTTTAAATGGGACAATACATTCATTAACATTAGCTACGCCGTTCGTTAGTAGGTAGTGGTACCATAGGAATTGACAACTCCCGTTCCTGAAATCCTGGGTAGGTGTGGATTGGAAGGAATGACCGAATTCGATATACATAACGTAGATAAACCTTTAAAATGTTTAAGGGTTTATCGCCACAGTCTCAAGGCTTGGATGTATGCATTTTCACAACACCGCATAAATGTTCATATTCAGTATAGCATGCATTTCCACAAGACATAACATTGATTTAAACCATGTTTTACTTCAATATATTGTTTTGTGTATTTTTACCTATGGCTTAATGGATATATTTATACATATATATATTCCACTTGCCATACATGACATTTTGACAAGGTTTACACAAAGACACTTGACATAGACATTTTGACATAAACATTTTAACATGATTTACATTTGATCATGCATCTCCACAAAACATAACTTTGATTTAAACCAAGTTTTACTTCAATACTTTGTTTTGTGTGTTTCACCTATGGTTTAGTTGATGCATTTCACTAGCCATACATATCATTTTGGTTACACATAACATGATTTACATTTGACACATAAACATTTTTACATTTGTTATACATTACATGAATTACATCTTGACATAAACACTATGACATATTATTCAATACATTTGGCAATTGGTTTAAACATAGACATCTTACATTGTTGGTTTGATTTGGGTAAGTGATTTAAGTAACGAGGCGTGTGTAATATGATACAAGCATGGTGGATACGCCGCTGGTACTTCCTATATATAAGTGATTGTATGGTATTACATATCGTAGCGTTATTTGAATCATTTCAATTTGGACATATAACATTTTATACAAATAACATACTTTTCACAATACATTGTTTTACAAACAACTTAATTTATACAAACTCATTTCACATGGTTATTCGCTTAACCATGTATTATTCTTTTATACATATATATCATTTGGTTTATTTATCGTTTTTCAAATGATTTACAAGACAAAGCAAATTACAAGGTTCATGACTAAACATTTTCTTAAACATAAGTCATGAATTCTATTTTCACAAAACCTATGTACTCGCCGGCATTTTTATGCTGACGTACCTATTTTCACATGTGTTTTAGGAAATGAAGCATAGGATTGATCAAGATACACTTAGGCGGACTTGGGCCTTAGTAACAATAAAAGATGGAAGACTAGTTAATTTTGTTATACTTCTTTGTTTGTCAAGACATTGTAACTCTTTCATTTAATAAAACAATATTTCAATTTCCATGTGTTATGAAACAATGATTCTGTTACAACACTCCCCGACCTTTCCGCCACGTTTTGTTGTTTTACGTGGTCGGGCTGTGACACGTGATACGCGCGACACTTATTCAGAAACAGAGAGCAACTATGACAATCACACTCATCAACAGCGGAAGCCTTCGTTAAGTAACCGGTTTGGGTCGCGCAACATCAACAATGAGTGGGATCGTAATACCGAGGAAGAGGACTCAACGTATCAGCGAGAAGAGTCCTCAGTTTTTAGCAGACTGCAGAAAAATCATGAAGCTTTTAAGCCACAGGCGCGGATAGCATATAACCCGTCGGCTGAGCATGACTACACCGTGGTCTACAGACTAGCAGCAGAGAAATGAATGTTTATTCGCGAGATTGCTATCGCGCAATTAGAGAAAGCCAAGCTCCCGCAAGCCGTCGGTAAGTTCAACGGTCTCACTGATCCAGACAACCATATCCAGCTGTTTACAAGCGTTGGCGTCGTAGGAGGTTGGACCATGCCCATGTGGTGCCATCTTTTCGTGCAGACCCTCTGTCACACCCCAAAATACCACTTGCGGAAAACACCGCGGGCGTGTGACGTACCAGGATCTTAGCCACCAATCACATTGAACTCATAAATATATTTAAATAAAGCTTTCATTCATTACATAAAGTACTACAAAACGTTACATAAAATTCATTGTACACAGCGGAAGCATAACTCATTTGTTAAGTGTTTCATAAACCACGCGTATATAAACCATTAGACTTGTGTTGCGATTCCATGTATCTCGACCCATGACCACTCCAGCCTTCCATACAGCAAGTTCCAAATGATATAACCCTATGGAACTGCAAGCATGCAGACAAGTGTGTCAAACGACGCTGGTGAGTTCAGTGTTTGTTAACACGTTTTAGTTACTAGTTTTCAGTTTAAAACATTTCAATGATTCGTTGTTAATCACACGCATAACGTCGATGGCTCCAGATTATTTGCCCTGTCCTCCAATGCCTCTATCATAGCAATGGTCAAGATTGGGGTCATTAGTTCACTCCCGTCCTCACTGGTACGGTTTGAGGGTGCCAAACCTAAATAGCACTATTAACTAATACCCCGTTGCCTCCCCGGAAACAATCGGTAGAAGGGACTTGAGTGATAGATATATGTGTATTAACCAACAACCTAGGTTTAACATTCCAGTCAAACCCATTTACCCGGCATTCCTCCCCGGAACGTTTACCAGATGTCCCTCTCCGGGACACATGCTTGGAAAAAGAGCAGTGAACTCACCTTAGATTTGCTCGGTATGTTTTGATACATTACCCGTTCCCAGTTGGTCAACCAAACCCTACCGTGGTTACCAAGAGTAGTCAGTTTCACAATCACTTATCCAAATCACAGATCACATAGCAAGCATTTAGATTTCACACCGGTTTATAACCCAGGTTCATGTTTCCAATAATGGTTACCAACAACGTCAGATTTATAATCATTCATCATTTACTTATCTCATACAGTTTGCATCTTGTCACATGATCACAATACAACATGTAGCACAAATCCAACTGTCATACAAGACCACATCCCATGTGTATATCACAATTCATAACAGATAAATGTTCTAACCATAGGACACAAGTTAGATTTCTTATTCTTAGATTGAATTGTTATCATGCACCAGCTAGCAACCACAAGCATTCAATAATACATGCATCACATCTGACTACAGTTACACCCAGTGTATTCTCGGCGAAATACCCCTATGGCGAATCACCTGTCTTTCGTCGGTATCACAGGTGACGAAATACTAATGTTTCGTCGAAGCCCATTTGTGACGAAACACCCATGTTTTGTCGTGACCGAGTCGTGGCGAAATACCACTGTTTCGTCATGGAGAACTTAGCCTGCAAACCCTAACTGTTTCATCGCATCATCATCATTCGATTCATTCATAATTCCTATTAATCTGTTAAAACACATGATCCTAATCTGCGCACATATTTCTAATCCCTAACAAGTACTCGTAATCAATCTCTACCATACACTAAGTACTATTCCAATTCATGCAGCACAATCAATCAATCAACACAACATCACAAACATTCCAAAATCAGATCAATGAGTTTGCTAGCATAAGGGTTTGTCTTAATCTTATTATCATACTATTCATTATTATTAGATTCTTCTAATACAATCCTCACTCATACGAAATCTATGTTCACTTGCACAAAACAATAACAAGTTTACATATAATCAAGGACGGTCACTCGAAGTTAAAAAAACGGATTCACTAACCTTTAGATGATGGTGTTGCGTGCTAGAACAATGCCTTACGATGCCTAAGACCCAATCGAAGGAGAGGCTGCCGTTACTTGTTTGGTGAGAGTCTAGGGTTTGTAATATATTTTGCAAAGAGGTTGCGTGTCCCTTACCATTCATTCACGCATAAAAAAATAAGAGGGAGCAGGGCTGGGATCGGTTGGGCTTAGGGGAAAACTGGGCCGACAAACAATTACTGGGCCGAAGCCCACTACGGCGAAAGTCCTATCTTTTTCGTCAAGGTTTCATATGGCGAAAGTCCTATTTTCGCCGGGAAGCCCTTGCGATGAAAAACCTTATTTAACACAACACTTTTAACAATCAATTATACTCATACATATTAAGCAACCAAACATCACACATAAACACTGATCATTCAGTTAAATGCACACGACACACATAAATCAAATAGTAAGAACAGTATTGGAAAACAAGTAATATGCATAGGAAGATCCTTGAGATCTCGGGTTGTCACATCATCCCTAACTTGAAAGAAATTTCATCCCCGAAATTTGATAAGCATTCCAAAACAACAAGGTGTTAACTCAGGATGACTGTGGATTTTCCGCGGTTACCACATCATCCCCAACTTGAAAGGGAATTTCATCTCGAAATTCACCAATGATATCAGAGGTTGATTCAACCGTTTGGACAACTGAGGATACTAGAGCCTATTCTGATCATTGCGTTCTCACGTGAACTCCGGTCCATGTTTTGAGTTCCTACGAACTCTCATGATTGGAATTCGACTATGCTAACGATTCTTGGCGTCCTGGTCCTTGATTTCAGTAGATTTCTCAACCACTGCTACTTGTCATTAACCTCAGATGTCACACCCCGACCACGTAAAACATCAAAACGTGGCGGAAAACGTCGGGGAGTATTGTAACAGAATTAATTGTTTCATAACCATGGCATTCAAAGTTGTATTTTATTTATCAACATAAGAGTTACATTGTCTTTAAACAGGAAATAAAGAGTTCATAACATAATTAAACTAAGTCTATCTTCGTTTTATGTCTCTAAGGCACAGGTCCGCCCTAGTGTATCCTGACCAAACCTATGCACCTGCTCCTGAAACACATGTGAAAATAGGTACGTCAGCATAAAAATGCATGTGAGATACATAGGTTTTGTGAAAATAGGATTCATGACTTGGGTTTTAGAAGAAAGGTTTAATAAAAATTAGTCATGAATCTTGTTAAGTGTTTTCTTTTATAAATCATATGAAAACTCGATAAGAAATCAGATTATATAAAAGAAAGGTGTATGGTTATAAGATAACCATGTAAAATGAGTTGTATAAAATAAATTGTTTTGTAAAACAATGTTATGTGAAAAATAAGTTGTTTATGTAAAATGTAATATGTCAAATATTGAAATGATTTAAGTAACGCTACGACATGTAATATTATACAAGTACTTATATATAGGAAGTACCAGCGGCGTATCCACCATACTTGTATCATATTACACACGCCTCGTTACTTAGATCACTTACCCAAACCAACAACCAATGTGAATTGTTTATGTATAAATAACTTGTCATGTGTTAGTGTGTAAACCATATCAAAATGTTTATGTCAAAATGTCATCTATGAAATATGTATATTAATATCAAAATGTCTATGTCGAATGTCAAATATGTAATGTGTAAACAAAATGTCATGTATGGCAAGTGAGATATATCAACTAAACCATAGGTAAAATGCACAAAACAGGGTATTGAATTAAACATAGTTTAAGTCAAAGTTATGTTTTGTGGAACAAATGCATGCTATACTGATACAAACATCTATGCGGTATTGTGAAAAGGCATACATCCAAGCCTTGTGACTGTGGTGATAGACCTTTAAACAAATTAAAAGTTTATCTGTGTTATGTTTATCGAATTCGGTCATTCCTTCCAATCCAAACAAACCTAGGATTTCAGGAACGGGAGTTGTCAAGTCCTATGGTACCATTACCTACTAACGAGCGGCGTAGCTAATGTTAATGAATGTATATTGTCCCATTTGAACAAACCAAATGTCATACTAAAATGTAAGCATGTGAAAACAATGCACTAAGTATGTAAAAATGAACATACATAGCGTGAAATGTAATGTAAAACAATGTACTAAGTATGCACACAATGGACATACATAGCATAAAATGTAATGTAAAACAATGTACTAAGTATGCACACAATGGACATACATAGCATAAAATGTAATGTAAAACAATGTACTAAGTATGCACACAATGGACATACATAGCATAAAATGTAATGTAAAACAATGTACTAAGTATGCACACAACGGACATACATAGCATAAATGTAATTTAAAACAATGTACTAAGTATGCACACAATGGACATACATAGCATAAACACAATGAAATCATGTACTATAAGTGTACTATTGAACATAACAAGCATATGATATGAAAACATAGAAAGCATGAAAGTAACAAGTAGGCACATGTGTTCCACCCCAAAATGTTTGGAAAACAGTAAAAGAGGGGTCTATGTACTCACTTGAGATTGCTTAGTAGTCCTTGAGTAACAACCAAACAATGCTAGAGATCACGGAAATCAACGGCACCTAATATAGGTAACTATGTTAATATACCGGACCTAAATCGGAGGATCGGATAAAATGAGGGCTCGTAAACCAAATGAGTATGGGAACTCATGTAATATGGTTTAACAAAGCCCACATACTAAAATGAAACCTAACCTAAGTGCTTACAACCCATTACGACCCGTTTAGGTAGCTTATGCTATTTTAACGTGTCGTTCGCATGAAACGCGTTCGGAACGCCTAACTAGTCCTATGACAAGTAAAATATGACTTAACATGTCTAATATTGTTTCCAAATCAGTTTAGGTGTCAAAAGTTATGTTACATATGCTTAAAATGAATTTTGGCGTAAAAAGGGCATTTTGGTAATTTACCTAAGGCATATAAACTACCTATCATACAACTACTTAAACGAAGCGACCATAAGGTATAACCTCGGAAGGTTATTCCCTATATACTATGGTCTCCTAATGTATTTGGTCAGATCCTAATGATCGACCAAACGGGTCGGGTTCGAAAGTATAAGCGATTGTTTAGATCGCTTACCTTACGACCCTATATAAGCATTAAACTAAAAGTGACGAGCTAAGCATGTTAAACATGCTTAACTAAGTTTAGAAAACAAGTTTGGTATCAAAATAAATGGTTTTGATACCCAAGAGCAGTTTGGTTACAAAATACGCAATAACACGCATTTTGGCTGAAACTACGACTCGTCACTGAGCCTAGATAACGTGGTAATCAGTAGGTATAGTCACTAAGGACCATAACCATCGTGATTACGCTCACGTTATGAAGTTCAAACGAACTTCGCATTGACCATAAACTGGTCAATGCAGAAAGTCAAACAAAGTTTGACTTTAACGCATAAACGAATAAAAGAACGAAGGAACACTTACAAAGGATCCCCGAAAGCTAATCTTGATCAAATAGCTCAGGTATGAAGCAATGGCTTCAACTTAGATCTTTTAGATCAGATTCTTGTGGGTTTTGAGTTGAATGGAGTTGGGTATTTATAGTAAATGGACAACCGTTAGGATCGTTTCTCGAATATCGTGCCTTGATCTCATCCGTACATGTGTTGGAATGTTATGGTAACTCAATTGGCCCCCAACCATCAGGTTAACATGTGGCATTGGCCTTTGGAGTGTCTAAAAGCTGTTAACAGCAGAAAAAAACGAGTTTCTGCATCTGACCCCTGCTTACGGACCGTAAGGGTGATGGCTTACGGTTCGTAAGCCATCAAGTTTGGCAGAATGTCAGTTTCAGTCCCTGCAACTTGTTTCATTGCGTAACGGCACTTCTAACACCCGTCAAACCAAATTTCAAGCTCCACAATGATGTTAAGACATAGGGAACATTAAATATGCTTGAAAACATCACGGATGTCGGTTCGTTTGGCCGTACGATCGCGTTGTTCGGTTAATTACGACGGAATGCGCATAAGCGCGAAAAACGATCCAAATGGCGTGACGAATGGATTTTTCTCATGCCAAACACTAAAATAAAGTATTTTAGTGCTTACATAAATTTTTGGGTGTCCGGATGTATTCAGAACGTAAGTTATGCGCGAAAGTGCAAACTTGTGCACTTTTTGACACTTTTAGTCCCTGAATGACCCAAAAGTTTATTTTAGCACACCGAACCCCTCAAAGCCTATTTCTAAGCTATGTAGAGGATATTTATGGTATGTTTAACTTATGGTCATGTTTCGGAATGTCTGTTACAGTTCAAATTGGCATACTTTCGTAGTTTGTCAAATTTAGTCCCTGTAAGCGAATTAACTTGTTTCTGCCATACCAAAGCCTTCAAAACTTATTTCTAAGTTATGTAAAGGTTATTTAAGGTATGTTAAGTATATGTTGATGTTCCGGAGTATTTTTCGCGTTAAACTGATTACGTTTATGCACCAGTTTGCGTATAATTCTCCAGAAAGCGATATAGAGTTTGAAATTGAATAAAAGTCAAAACATGAAAAATGTAAAACATAACCAAACAAACATTGGGATCAAATAACATTGTTTTACTGATAATTGAACTGTTCACAATGATTACAAGCACAGATGTTACATCAGACTCTAATAAGGGTATCACAAGCGTTTCATCGGACGAACACTGCCTTAGATTCGAAACATAAATGACATCATGCACGTTATCCGATTCGTCGGGTAACCTGAGTTTGTAAGTTGTCACACCCCCAAAATCAACATGCGGAGTATCACCGCTTGGAGGCGTGACATGACCAGGATCGAGCCACCAGTCATATTGAACAACGTAATTAAGTAAACGAAACCAACCACAATATAATTGGTGACCAAAAGAAAGTAACCGACTTTTAGTTAACAGCGGAAGCATAAAACGTAAGTCCGAAGCATAAGTTCCATAGTTCATAAGTTTAAAGTCCAATACGTAACTTTAATAAGTTCATAAGAATAAAATGTTTAGCACGGGACATAACAGTCCGTATCCCACAATGACCTCCTCCTCGTGCAAGCTCCATAAGCATCTAACGACCTGTAAGGCATGTAACAACGAGTCAACAACAAAGTTGAGTGAGTTCACGGTTGGTTGTTTAGTTTTAAGTTGTTTCAGATAAACATGGTTTGTCTTTTGCTGGCTTACATTCCGTGGGGGTTACCCCATAGTTGAAAATACGATTAACCAGTTACTTTTTTTTTACCCAAACCATATCCACGATCAGTGGGGGCTTCCCCATGTGAACCACTAGACCGTTACCATATCGACAACTAACGAACAATACTTGTGCCCTACGTCAATGTCTATCATCATTGACAGTTTGCCATAGTCCATTAGTACACGCCCGTCCGACTGGCACGGTGTGAGGTTTGTTAAACCTAATAGCGCTATTAACTAATGACCCGCTCACCATTGGCCTCGGCGATTAAGTCGATATAAAATGAGGGACTTAATGATAGAGTTTTGTCTAGTAAGTTTTAAGGTTGTTGTCCTACCCAAGGAGGACGAACGTACGCATTCTACCCAAGGAGAATACACAGGATTAATATTGGCATCCTACCTATGGAGGATGGCAGTACATATCCTACCCAAGGAGGATATGTAGATTCCGTTTTAATTCTTTAACCCATTCCCAACCACCGGGAATCCCATGCCTTAGAAAGTG
This sequence comes from Helianthus tuberosus, assembly GCA_030545235.1. NCBI lineage: Eukaryota > Viridiplantae > Streptophyta > Magnoliopsida > Asterales > Asteraceae > Helianthus > Helianthus tuberosus. Next base: position 24,998 of record JARYGA010032369.1, on the reverse strand, counting down.
TGTGAACTCACCTCGGTTTGCTCGGTTAGATTAGTTACTCTAATAAACCGGAATCAAGCACGTCCTAATAAGGTACATATAACAACCAGTTTCTCGTGCATGCATAACACGTATCCTACGTACGGTTTATCTACTCATTACTTCTATCAATTCTAATGTTAAGGTACTTTGTTAAGTTAGATTATTTTACCCTAAAATAATATAACTATCTCACAAAATAAACAAGTATCCACACAAGTGTCCTAATATAAAATATATATTCTAAACTCATGGCGAAGTTTATTTTGAAAAGCAAAGTTAAAACGTATATGTGAACACTTGTTAGAAACATAATTTCTGAGTGTTGGAATTTTTAGAAAATATCGCCAGAGTTACCTTTGTAAATGGAGATGTCCATGCTTATAAGCTTATCATTTTCTTTTCAAAATTTTCATTCAACAATCATCAACCATTCACTAAACAATATTACATTCGCCAAGTGTAAAAACAATGCACTCTATGTAGTAACATGAACTTGTGTTTTCGTAAAAACGCGTAGTAACTTGGTAAGGTATTTAGTGGTCTTAGTTACCCTCCAAAGTGTGTTTACTTTATTTAAAATCTCATTCTCGTGATTTTTAGATGTTCACAACTTGTGAACATATTTTACAAAAATATTTATTTACCACATTTTCATGTTTCACTTACATCCTTATACTCCTTTTAATTTCCAAAAATAATGTATATTAAAGAAAAGTTATGATCCTTCAAAACCCGTCTTTTAGACTTGGTTTATTTAGGAAAATCACCCACAAGTTTTAGATCTACAAGATCACTAGTTCACTTGGTTTATTATTTTTCAAGAACAATCATTTTTCTTTCAAGTTCATGTGTAGACTAGAAGATGATTATTTCATACAAGCACATAATCACCTCTAACTTGTTAAACCATGTTTTTAATCATGCTTTAACAAGTTCCATATGATGATCAATCATCACATTACCAGTAATCACCAAGTAACATCATACATACTCAAAATAACATCATTCTAGCATTATTTCATCTCATGTAAAGCTTATGTTCAAGACTTTGTTTATGATCTTTTAGTGTTCTAGAGAGTTCATCATAAAATAACTATTAACCACCATAAACATGAAGTAAATGAGGATCAAAGAAGCTTACTACTAGCTTTTATGCTAGGGAAGAAACACTAGAGAAAATGAGTGGATAAAAGCTCGTGAAAAAGGTCCTTGATGATCCGTGAGTTCCACACCTCGTGATTCACCTTGATACACCTTTGTATATGAATGGAATGGATGGAACAAGCTTGAATGAAGGTGATGATGGTGGTGGTGAGTTCGGCCGAAGCCAAGGGAGGAAGAAAGAACGAGTTTTGTTGTTGGTGTGAAGATGATAATGAAAGTATGAAGATCTAGAAGTTGGTCTTATAATCCTCCACCAATTCTTTAACCATTAGTCCATGTGTTTCCTAAGTACTTAACATATCTAATAAACAACTAAATAAAATCATGGGGGGGGGGGGGTTCCTACTTGTCTCATAACCGTAACCGGTTTTGGGGGGGGGGGGTATAGGGTTGGGTTTCAACTAGTTAGTTAGATGTTTAGTTAGGTTTCAAGTATAAAGATTAGTGTTTTTGATGTTATGCAAGTATAAGGTGTGTTATGATGTTCGGGAACCATAACTAGTTCAGAAAAATAAAAACAATGCTTCTAGCATTATTTTGGTGTTCCGGGTAATGTCCGGTTGTTAGGTTAGATATCGTTCCGTTAAAGTGCTAAGTTATCCCGTTTAGTGTCCTATATATATCTTTTTGTAACATTTTTAATTCCCAACACTTGGGAAAGCATACAGGATTATTTAGTCAATTTTTTGCACAAGACTAGTGATGCGTGTGAAGTGTTACTTATATTAGGTGTAAATTTTAAGCCCTTTTTAACACTTATTTTAGTCAAGTTTTAAATTTATAAAACACGATATTTTACTAACACTAAACACACATATGGGCAAGTGCACCCATCGTGAGCGTAGTATAGCGTTGGTAAGATACCGAGGTCGTCCAAGGACACAAGAGCTTTTAGTACCGGTTTATCCTCAACGTCTAATCAAAATAAAAAGTTTAGAAAAATGTTTTAAACTAAGAAAACTAAAAACTAACTGAAATGCTGAAAAATAAAAATAAAATAAAAACAGATAGACAAGATGAATCACTTGGTTCCGACTCGTATCTAGTATAACCTTTGATTATTTCCGCACTTTTGCACATAATTAAGAGATTATCTTAGTTATTGTAGTAGGCCCCTCTTTTGAAGGTGACGTTACCCTCACCCCAGTAGTTTGAGTCAGCAAGGATACAATCCTAAAAGGGTGGATTATTGGAAGATAATGAATTAAGTTATTAATGTAGTATTATGGTAGGCCCCGCTTTTGGCGGTGACGTTACCCTCGGCTAAGTAGTATGAGTCAGCAGGGATACAGTCCTAAATAGCCGGGTTATAGTATTAATAGTAGTTAACTTATGAGGGGATCAAAGAGTTTGGACCCCCGCCATCCAATACCGTGAAGTATTGAAGGAGGTCCTACTAAATTTGACCCAGGTCCATTGCAGGACCTCTAAACGCTGAACAATGGCAAGACCTTTACCAAACCGTTCCCTTAACCCCCGACCAGGTAGCCAACATACCTCCATATAGACCGTGGAGATATGAATGGTGAAAATCTTTTATTTTATATAGACAGTAAAATAATGCCAAGACACCACGGACAAACGATAAGGAAAGATCACCTTCAACATAAGTAACTAGTTATTAAAGTCATTAATACAAAACCAAATAAAAAGTGCAAAAGATTATAAATAAAAAGTATTATACTAGACACTTTGTCTTCACCAAGTGATGTAAGAGACTTAGGCAAACATGGCCTTGATTGTCAAGAACTCTTACGATCAATCTTGGATCCCGAGACGACTCACACACTCTACGATGGACAATGGATGATGGTGGTGGATGATGGTGTTGTGATGGTGGTGGGTGGTGGATGAAGTGTGAGAGAGGTGGTGTGCCAAGGGATGAGTTGAAATGAATCCAAGCACTCCTATTTATAGGCTGAACAGAGAGCTGGGCACGGCCCCGTGTCCGCTGGGCACGGCCCCGTGCCTGTCTGACACTCTCTCTCCTCATTAATTGTAATTCGCAATTACAATTAATGCGCCTGCTGTACTTTCGACACGCCCCCGTGTTCACTGGGCACGGCCCCGTGGTGGGCAATAGAAGCTTCTATAGGTTTGTCTTTTCTGCTGCTTCTTGGGCACGGCCCCGTGCTGGCTGAGCACGGCCCGTGTTCAGTCTTCTGCCTTCTCTATTTTGCTTGGGAAGATGTCGTTGAGGGGTCGGGCAGTCCACTAATGTTCCTTTCCTTGTATTTATGTTGGATTTAGCTGTCTTTTTGCTTCTTTTGTGTTTTTGAGCTCATTTAATCCTTAAAATGCAAAAGGAAGACAAAAACACTCTTTTTCCAATATTAGTACTTAAAAAGGGTTAGTTTTATGCCTCATTTGATGTAATTTATATGTTGCATTTTACACACATCAAATACCCCCACACTTGAACTTTTGCTTGTCCTCAAGCAAAACTCTTTAATATGTGGCTTACACTCCCAAATGGAATAGGTAGAAGAGAAGGTTTTTGGCTTGTCGTAGAGTGTTGGGAATCCAAGATCTTTTTGGGTTTTATCTTTATTTATTTACAATCCTATTCGTAATGATTTATTTGGAACTTTTCATAGGAGAAATTACTTATTTGGGCATAACATGCCTTTTTAAAATTCCATTTATATACAAGTTCACATACCTTACGGGAGAAATCACTCACACTCGGCCGAAGGTGTATTTTTAGTGAATCACTCGAGAGCGGCATGGAACTTATTCCTACCATAAGCTTGCCAAGCAATCAATCCTCCTCCTTTTTAACTTTTATACCTTTGTAAATATCAAGAGGACTTTGTGGGTTAAGGGTTAGGCTTGGGTTAAAGGTAGGTGGTTGGGATAGTGGTTAGTGGTTAGTAGAAAAAGGGCGAAAAGCGTAACAAGTGTCGGTTTTCGTAGGACTTTCTATTTTTGTAACTTTTTATTTTGATGAAGCTTTTATTCAAACAAAGTTATTTTTGATGAACTTGTTTGTTTATTTTCTTTTTGCTTCATCATCAACACACTTTTTTTTTTTTTTTGAATGATCCTATGAAAAACCGAACTTGTTACTAAAACAAAGGGTTAAAAATAAAAGGGTTTTGGTGGGTAAAAGGGTTTTTGGTTTGAGTGATGAAATGAAAAGGTTTAGGCTCAAAGGGGTTAACTAGGGGGATTTTTGGGTAGGTGGTAAAAGAAAAAGAAAAATAATGGTGTAGAAATAAAAAGGGGTTAGTCCTAATGCCTCCATCATTTACTTACTCGGGTTTAAGTTGATAAGGACCGGGAATGTATCGTCATGGCAAGTTCTAGAGTCGTAAGAACCAAGCGGCTATTCACACTAGAAACGAAAAATGAGCATTTAGTCTAATGATATGAAATTGTATGCTCAATAAAGGCTCAAAACTCACTTTTGTGGGAATGGGTTTTTATGTGATCAAGTATATATAATCAAATTTTAACTAAGTTTGCCATGCCTTTTCATAATTTTCTTATGTTGGTTCTTTTTATCACTACGTTATCGGTTGTAAATTCGTAAAAATATAACCTTTTTGAGAACTTGAATTTCCCGAGTTAAACCTAGACAAGTAAAAAAAATGAAATTTTTGAAAAAAATTTGGGGTGATTAGCGGTTCCAATAGAGTTTTGTGTAAGGCTTGTATTTAGGACTTGCAAAATTCAAGGTTTTAGCATCCCCCCCACACTTAAATTACACATTGTCCTCAATGTGTCCCAAAAATAAATTTTTAGGTTGATTAGATGTGTAAAATGGTGTTAAAAAGCAAAAATTTTGTGTTACTGGGCACTGAACACGGCCCCGTGTTATCCGGGCACGGCCCCGTGTTCAAGTGCCAGTAACAAAATTAAAAGAAGAGAAACAGAAGTCTGGACACGGGGGCGTGTTGGGTGAACACGGCCCGTGTCCAGTTACCTGAACTGGGCGTTTTTCTGTAGGTGGTTCAGCACGGGGCCGTGTTGGTTGGGCACGGCCCGTGTTGAACCTTCTGTAATGGAGAGAATTGTCGGGTTGCCTTGTTCTTGTGCGTGGGTTCATTTTTCTCGTTTCCCTTTTCATCCCTTACCACCATGAGTGTGTTTTATTCCTGAAAATTAAAACTAACTAGAAAACATAAAAATTAATCTAAATTAAACTAAGGATAGTTCCGCGGAATGCCTCCGTGGTGCGCCACGTTTATAAGGGTCCTTGGCTAGACCCAAAGCCGGTCATTTGTCACCCAAGTGGGATGTATTACATCCCATGTTACACCGTCGGAGAGCATCATCCAAGCTTGAGTCTATGACCTGCATGTAGTTGACCGGGTCTTCGTCCTCAATTCTTTTTCCACATTCAAACTTCACCTCCTTATCCCCAAACTTCAATGTTAACGTTCCGTCATTCATGTCTTCCACCGCTTGGGCGGTGGCTAGAAATGGCCTCCCAAGGATGAGAGGGACATCGGTGTCTTCTTCCATGTCTAAGATGACAAAGCCGGTTGGAAAAACAAAGTTGTCAACTTTTACCAATAAATTCTCAACGACACCTTGTGGAAATTTGACGGATCTGTCGGCGAGTTGTATGCTCATCTTTGTGGGGCTTGTTGTTCCTATGCCGAGTCGTTTGAACATTGATGTGGGCATGAGGTTAATGCTAGCCCCAAGATCGGCTAATGCATTACGAACGGGAGATCCCCCAATTGAGCAAGGGATTGTGAAACTCCCGGGATCGATTTTCTTTTGTGGAAGTTTGTTGAGCACTAAGGCGGAGCATTCTTCGCCTAAGTTAACTAATTGCAATGATTCAATTTTCCTTTTGTTTGTGAGGAAATCCCTCATAAATTTTGAGTATTTAGGCATTTGGGTTAGGACCTCGATAAAAGGAATATTAACATGCAATTGTTTTAGCAAATTTTCAAATTTAGCGAATTGCTCATCGGTCTTTTGACGATTTAACCTACCGGGGTATGGAATAGGAGGAGTCTTGGTGGCCTCTTGAGTTGGTAGAGAAGCCTTTTCTGGCGCAGGAGGGGTCACCGGCTGGCTAGAATGGCTTCTTTCATTTGGCGGTAATGGAGCATCCTCGGGACCCACGGTTCGATTTCTTAATGTGATGAGATGTACTTGTGCCTTCGGGTTGGTTTCGGTATTACTAGGTAACGCGCCTTGTGGTCTCTCGGAGAAATTTTGAGCTAGTTAATTTAATTGTTTTTCAACGTTTTGAATGCTAGCTTGTTGATTCCTAAAATTCGATTCCAATTGTTGAAATCGATCCGAGTTTTTCTTTTCAGTGTCAGAGATGAGGCGAGATACAGTATCTTCAAGCCTTTCTCTCCCACCTTGTTGTTGAGAGAAATTTTGTGGTTGTTGAAAATTAGTTCGTTGGTTTTGTTGGTTACTACCATTGCCGGGATCTTTCCAACCAAGGTTTGGGTGGTTACGCCATCCTTGGTTGTAGGTACCCGTTGGAGGACCCGACGGCCTAGGTCTATTATCAATGTAGTTTACCGTTTCTGTTTGTTCATCTAATTCTTTCATACAACTCCAATTTTCATGTGACCCACCACACCCTTCGCAAGCCATAACCGAGGCCGTTTTTGTCATTTCTAGCTTTTTGATTTTTGAAGAAAGGGCCTCGATTTGGGCTTGTAAAGAGGTGCTTTCATCAACCTTATGGGCGCCCGGGGCAATAGACTTATTACCTCGGGGAGTGTGCCATTAAAAATTGGTTTGAGCAATTTCCTCAATTTGGTTATATATTTCATTTGGGCGACGATTACCTAAAAGTCCCCCGGAGCTTGAGTCAAGTGTTTGTCTTGTGTGTGGCAACAACCCATTGTAGAAAGTGGATACTTGTTGCCACACCGCTAGACCGTGATGAAGGCACTTTCTTAGAAGCTCCTTGAACCTTTCCCAAGTTTCATATAAGGATTCCCCATCCTCTTGAGAGTATGTATTAATTTCAGTCATTAATTTAGCCGTTTTAGCAGGAGGGAAATACTTATATAAAAACTTTTGGGCAAGTTCATCCCAAGTGTTTACCGATCCAACTGGGAGGGTGTTAAGCCAAGCCTTAGCTCGGTCTTTTAGTGAAAATGGAAACATTCGAAGGCGGATGGTGTCATTTGATGCTCCATTGATCCGAAAGGTATCACATATTTCTAAGAAGTTAGTAATATGTAGATGGGGATCCTCGTCCGCAAGCCCGTGGAAGGTTGCGGAGTTTTGGAGCATTTGTATCAAATGCGGCCGAAGTTCGAAGTTGTTGGCTTCGACATTCGGTGCATTGATAGCGGCGCCGAGATTGCCTACGGTGGGCCGTAGGTAATCCATGAGGGTACGTTGATCCGCCATTGGAAGTGGGTCCCCCGAAACTTTCTCTTGATTTTTGGCTTTAAGTCTTTTTCTGAGAAAGCGTTCGGGTTCTTCTAGAGGTTCTTTTATGTCTCTACTAGAACTGGAGCTCATGCACTACGTAGGAGGTTCAAATGTGGCGCCTAGGTTCCAAGTCCTGCAAGAAAAACAGAAAAGAACGTTGGTCAGAATATTCACCACGGCCCCGTGCTCAGCGAACACGGCCCGTGGTCAGAGGTACAGTGATTTGTTTCTGGATCCCTGTTACTGGGAGTTGGACACGACCCCGTGTTGCACCGACACGGCCCCGTGTTCAGCTCTCTGTAACTCAGAAAATAAAAACTACCAGTGATGATGCTGGGCACGGCCCGTGTCTGACCGGGCACGGCCCGTGCTGAGCTCTGCAGAAGCTGAAAAACTAAGAAAATCCTAAAAAATGAAAAAGAAAAAATAAAAAATATTTAGGCCGTTGATTCCTAACTTTCTTAAAACCCTTGTGTCCCCGGCAGCGGCGCCAAAAACTTGATGCGTGTGAAGTGTTACTTATATTAGGTGTAAATTTTAAGCCCTTTTTAACACTTATTTTAGCCAAGTTTTAAATTTATAAAACACGATATTTTACTAACACTAAACACACATATGGGCAAGTGCACCCATCGTGAGCGTAGTATAGCGTTGGTAAGATACCGAGGTCGTCCAAGGACACAAGAGCTTTTAGTACCGGTTTATCCTCAACGTCTAATCAAAATAAAAAGTTTAGAAAAATGTTTTAAACTAAGAAAACTAAAAACTAACTAAAATGCTGAAAAATAAAAATAAAATAAAAACAGATAGACAAGATGAATCACTTGGTTCCGACTCGTATCTAGTATAACCTTTGATTATTTCCGCACTTTTGCACATAATTAAGAGATTATCTTAGTTATTGTAGTAGGCCCCTCTTTTGAAGGTGACGTTACCCTCACCCCAGTAGTTTGAGTCAGCAAGGATACAATCCTAAAAGGGTGGATTATTGGAAGATAATGAATTAAGTTATTAATGCAGTATTATGGTAGGCCCCGCTTTTGGCGGTGACGTTACCCTCGGCTAAGTAGTATGAGTCAGCAGGGATACAGTCCTAAATAGCCGGGTTATAGTATTAATAGTAGTTAACTTATGAGGGGATCAAAGAGTTTGGACCCCCGCCATCCAATACCGTGAAGTATTGAAGGAGGTCCTACTAAATTTGACCCAGGTCCATTGCAGGACCTCTAAACGCTGAACAATGGCAAGACCATTACCAAACCGTTCCCTTAACCCCCGACCAGGTAGCCAACATACCTCCATATAGACCGTGGAGATATGAATGGTGAAAATCTTTTATTTTATATAGACAGTAAAATAATGCCAAGACACCACGGACAAACGATAAGGAAAGATCACCTTCAACATAAGTAACTAGTTATTAAAGTCATTAATACAAAACCAAATAAAAAGTGCAAAAGATTAGAAATAAAAAGTATTATACTAGACACTTTGTCTTCACCAAGTGATGTAAGAGACTTAGGCAAACATGGCCTTGATTGTCAAGAACTCTTACGATCAATCTTGGATCCCGAGACGACTCACACACTCTACGATGGACAATGGATGATGGTGGTGGATGATGGTGTTGTGATGGTGGTGGGTGAAGTGTGAGAGAGGTGGTGTGCCAAGGGATGAGTTGAAATGAATCCAAGCACTCCTATTTATAGGCTGAACAGAGAGCTGGGCACGGCCCCGTGTCCGCTGGGCACGGCCATGTGCCTGTCTGACACTCTCTCTCCTCATTAATTGTAATTCGCAATTACAATTAATGCGCCTGCTGTACTTTCGACACGCCCCCGTGTTCACTGGGCACGGCCCCGTGGTGGGCAATAGAAGCTTCTATAGGTTTGTCTTTTCTGCTGCTTCTTGGGCACGGCCCCGTGCTGGCTGAGCACGGCCCGTGTTCAGTCTTTTGCCTTCTCTATTTTGCTTGGGAAGATGCCGTTGAGGGGTCGGGCAGTCCACTAATGTTCCTTTCCTTGTATTTATGTTGGATTTAGCTGTCTTTTTGCTTCTTTTGTGTTTTTGAGCTCATTTAATCCTGAAAATGCCATTGAGTGCCACAAAAACACTCTTTTTCCAATATTAGTACTTAAAAAGGGTTAGTTTTATGCCTCATTTGATGTAATTTATATGTTGCATTTTACACACATCAACTAGTATGTTTACAAGCACATGTAAGTATGACGCAGTAATCAGAAAGCAGTTAAGTAATTCAGCACAGTCAACAAGCACTTTAATTATCATTAATAGATTGGACGGATACATGTAATTATGAGGGTTGTCACATTCTCCCCTTGTTAAGAGAATTTCGTCCCGAAATTTAGCACGTGGTTACTGAGGAAGCTAGTTAAGTTGCGTTGGTTTCCTGGTTTTCCTAGGGTGTCACATCATCCCCCCGTTGGTTTGGAATTTCATCCCAAAATTCTGCAGTAGCTTCAGCCTCAATAGTGGTTGCACTTTTCTTAAACAGCTGGGGGTACTTGAGTTTCATTTGGTCTTCTCGTACCCAGGTATACTCTGGGCCACGACGGGAATCCCAACAAACTCGGACAAGAGGTATTCTGGTACGCTTGAGAATCTTAACATCTCGATCAGTGATCTTTACTGGTTCCTTGACGAATCGCAGCTGGTCGTCGATAGTGAGCTCCTTTACGGGAACTATGAGGGTCTCATCTGATAGACACTTTTTCAGATTTGACACGTGGAATACGTTGTGAACTCCGCTGAGTTCTTCAGGTAGATTCAACTTGTAGGCGAGTTTTCCAATTTTCTCAATCATTTCGAATGGTCCGACATAACGCGAATTGAGCTTGCCTCGTTTGCCAAAACGAACCACACCTTTCCACGGTGAGACTTTGAGTAGCACCTGATCCCCAACCTGGAACTCGACCGGCTTTCTTCGCTTATCAGCATAGCTTTTCTGACGGTCACGAGTTGTCGCCATTCGTTGTCGTGTCTGAGCAATCTTCTCGGTTGTATCTACTACAAGTTCTGGGCTAGTGATGTGGTTGTCACCAACCTCTGCCCAACAAAGAGGTGATCGGCACTTCCGCCCGTACAATGCCTCAAACGGAGCTGCCTGGATACTAGTGTGGTAACTATTGTTATACGAAAACTCCACTAACGGGAGGTGTTTTTTCCCAGCCATTACCAAAGTCGATTACACATCCCCTAAGCATGTCTTCAAGGGTTTGGATGGTGCGTTCCAATTGCCCATCCGTCTGTGGATGATATGTCGTGCTCATGTCTAATCGAGAACCAAAGGACTTGTGCATAGCTTGCCACAATTCAGATGTAAAACGTGAGTCACGATCAGAAATGATGGAGGTTGGCACTCCGTGCCTTGATACTACTTCCTTCAGGTAGATGTCTGATAGAGTGGAAAATTTGTCGCTTTCCTTTATAGCAAAGAAGTGTGCAGACTTAGTCAATCGATCCACTATCACCCAAATAGCGTCATTTCCGCGTTGAGATCTAGGCAGGCCAGTAACGAAATTCATGGAAATTTGCTCCCATTTCCATGTCGGGATCTCTGGTTGTTGGAGTAGGCCTGATGGTTTCTGATATTCAATCTTGACTCTCGCACAAGTCAAACATTTACTGACGTGGGCTGCTATGTTGGCTTTCATGCTAGGCCACCAATACGAAGTCTTGAGATCGTGGTACATCTTATCCGAACCAGGATGTACCGAATAACGAGACTTGTGTGCCTCATCCATCACAAGCTCACGTAGATTACCGTAGAGTGGAACCTGGATGCGCCCGTTTACATAGTAGGCGCCGTCTTCTTTTTGTTCCAAGCGTTTCCTCGATCCTCGTAAGGACTCAGCCCTGATGTTCTCTGCTTTCAATGTTTCGACCTGAGCTTCTCGTATCTGAGCGGGAAGACTAGATTGGATGGTAAGTTGTAGCGCTCGCACACGCTTAGGTGTAGTATCCTTTCAACTGAGGGCGCCGTCCACAACATTGGCTTTTCCCGGATGGTACTTGATCGCACATTCATAATCATTCAAGAGTTCGACCCATCGACGTTGTCGCATGTTTAACTCCTTTTGCTTGAAGATATGCTCGAGACTCATGTGATCGGTGTAAATAGTGAACTTGGTACCGTACAGGTAATGTCTCCATATCTTAAGTGCGAAAACAACTGCTCCCAGCTCCAGATCATGAGTAGTGTAGTTCCTTTCGTGAACTTTAAGTTGGCGCGATGCGTAGGCAATGACCTTGTCACGTTGCATCAACACGCAACCAAGTCCTTGAATGGAAGCGTCACAATAAACCACAAAATCATCTGTTCCTTCAGGCAATGAGAGGATAGGCGCGCTACAAAGTCTATCTTTTAAGTGCTGAAACGCAGATTCCTGTGCATCACCCCAACGATAGGTGACACCCTTCTGAGTTAGCGAGGTGAGAGGTTGCGCAATCTTAGAGAAATCTTTGATAAACCTTCTGTAATATCCTGCCAAACCCAAGAATTGGCGGATTTCTGTTGGTGTACGGGGTGCAGGCCAGTTCTTGATCGAGTCAACCTTGGATGGATCAACATGAATCCCATCCTTATTTAGCACATGGCCTAGAAAGTGGACTTCGCGAAGCCAGAAGTTACATTTCAAAAATTTGGCATACAACTGCTCTGTTCGAAGAAGTTCCAAAATAAGCCTCAGGTGTTGCTCGTGTTCTTCCTGACTCTTCGAATAGATCAGGATATCGTCGATGAAAACGATATCGAACTTATCCAGGTAAGGTTTGCACACTCAGTTCATGAGATCCATGAAGACCGCAGGTGCATTCGTCAATCCGAAAGGCATAACCAGAAACTCGTAATGTCCAAAACGAGTTCTGGATGCTGTTTTGGAGACGTCATCCTCTCGGACTCTCAGCTGATGGTATCCCAATCTCAAATCAATCTTAGAGTAATAGCTCGACCCTTGCAGCTGGTCGAACAAGCCGTCAATACGTGGAAGAGGATAACGATTCTTCACGGTCACCTTGTTAAGTTCGCGATAGTCAATACACATTCTGAAAGTACCATCTTTCTTCTTCACAAACAAGACTGGAGCTCCCCAGGGCGAAGAGCTAGGACGTATGAAACCCTTTTCCAAGAGTTCTTGTAATTGCGTGGACAGTTCTTCAAGTTCTGACGGAGCTAGTCGATAAGGTGCACGGGCTATTGGTGCTGCTCCAGGAGCTAGCTCGATTTGAAACTCCACTTGTCGATGAGGCGGAAGACCAGGTAATTCCTCAGGAAATACAACAGGAAAGTCGCGCACAATAGGTATGTCTTCTATCTTCCTTTCTTTCGAGGTTGTATCAGAAACGAGGGCTAGAATAGCAGTGTGACCCTTTCGCAACCACTTCTGGGCCTTAAGGAAAGAGATGATGCCCACAACAGCACCACTCTTATCGCCACGGATTACGAGGGGTTCTTTACCAGAACGAGGGATGCGGACATTCTTCTCGTTGCAAAGAATTTCCGCTTGCTGATGAGATAACCAATCCATCCCAATAACAATGTCGAAACTACCCAGAACGATAGGAATAAGATCGATAGAGAAGGTCTGACCAGCTAAGACGAGGTTACAGCCCTTAACTATGTGTGTGGCTTCAAGACTTTTACCGTTTACTAGCTCTACCACGTGTTTGGTGTTCAAAAGTGTTGGAGTGCGCTTAAGCATTTGACTAACTTTTAAGGACACATAACTAGTATCAGCACCCGAATAAAATAAAACAATAACAAAGAAGTTGTCCAGAAGAAACTTACCCATCACAACGTTGGGATCGTTCCTTGCGTCACCCTGACCTAGCACGAAAACACGTCCTCTGGCTCCATTGCCATTAATGTTACCCCCGTTGTTGCCTCCATCGTTCCTTGCGTCACCCTGACCTAGCACGAAAACACGTCCTCTGGCTCCGCTTCCATGGGGTGGCATTAGCAACCGCCAGCCCTAGCAGTTGAACCTGTGCTTTCCACTAGGTTAACGCAGCGCCTTCAAGCGTTCCAGTAGCAAATTTCACCCTACGATCTTCAGGGCATTCACACATCTAAAAACAAACTCAAGCTTCTCGAACCAGTGAAGAAGACCTACAGCTCCTTCTGTGCCGCTGAAGGTACTAGGTCGGCAATCCATGAATGTTTTGAACGTACATACGGGAGGTTGAGCATGCTGACCTGTCGCGCGAGAACGAAAAGACAAGATTAAACACGAGAGTTGGTTCGCGAGAGTAGGATCTAAACATCCTAGGATAGGTCGAAATAGCAGGTTATACCTCCTGCTAGAACTGCTGCGAGTGCCTCAGCAACTCGTTCATTGATTAGAGCCGTTAGCTGGGCTTGAGTCAAGTTCAGGCGTCCACCCATGATCTTCACATCGAAGGAAACACAAGTAAGAAGGGTGTCACGAAAGTGCGTAAGTGTGGAGTGACAGAAGAGAGGAAACACACAGGGTTTCAAGCAATAGTTGTTACGCAAACTAAGCATACCATAATCAAATGCGCTACTAGCAGGCAGGCAATGCAAACATAAACCATATTACCTATAGTGTTGAGTCTTGCACGTGGAGCGAAGTGTCGTTGTGGATCGTTGAGCACTATACAGGTTATAGTTTGGTTTTATCAAAAAGCTTTTCCCTTTTTTAAAACCAAGTTCACTATAACCAATGGCTCTGATACCAATCTGTCACACCCCCAAAATCCACATGCGGAGTATCACCGCTTGGAGGCATGACATGACCAGGATCGAGCCACCAATCATATTGAACAACGTAATTAAGTAAATGAAACCAACCACAATATAATTGGTGACCAAAAGAAAGTAACCGACTTTTAGTTAACAGCGGAAGCATAAAACGTAAGTCCGAAGCATAAGTTCCATAGTTCATAAGTTTAAAGTCCAATACGTAAGTTTAATAAGTTCATAAGGATAAAATGTTTAGCACGGGACATAACAGTCCGTATCCCACAATGACCTCCTCCTCGTGCAAGCTCCATAAGCATCTAACGACCCGTAAGGCACGTAACAACAAGTCAACAACAAAGTTGAGTGAGTTCACGGTTGGTTGTTTAGTTTTAAGTTGTTTTCGATAAACATGGTATGTCTTTTGCTGGCTTACTTGCCTTGGGGGTTACTCCATAGTTGAAAATACGATTAACCAGTTACTTCTTTATTACCCAAACCATATCCATGATCAGTGGGGGCTTCCCCATGTGAACCACTAGACCGTTACCATATCGACAACTGACGAACAATAGTTGTGCCCTATGTCAACGTCTATCATCATTGACAGTTTGCCATAGTCCATTAGTACACGCCCATCCGACTGGCACGGTGTGAGGTTTGTTAAACCTAATAACGCTATTAACTAATGACCTGCTCGCCATTGGCCTCGGCGATTAAGTCGATATAAAATGAGGGACTTAATGATAGAGTTTTGTCTAGTAAGTTTTAAGGTTGTTGTCCTACCCAAGGAGGACGAACGTACGCATTCTACCCAAGGAGAATACGCAGGATTAATATTGGCATCCTACCTATGGAGGATGGCGGTACATATCCTACCCAAGGAGGATATGTAGATTCCATTTTAATTCTTTAACCCATTCCCAACCACCGGGAATCCCATGCCTTAGAAAGTGTGTGAACTCACCTCGGTTTGCTCGGTTAGATTACTTACTCTAATAAACCAGAATCAAGCACGTCCTATAAGGTACATATGACAATCAGTTTCTCGTGCATGCATAACACGTATCCTACGTACGGTTTATCTACTCATTACTTCTATCAATTCTAATGTCAAGGTACTTTGTTAAGTTAGATTATTTTACCCTAAAATAATATAACTATATCACAAAATAAACAAGTATCCACACAAGTGTCCTAACATAAAATATATATTCTAAATATATATTTATCCATTTTACTTGTAAAAATCAACCTCTGATACTTTGTATTTTTGCAACAAACTCATGGCGAAGTTTATATTGAAAAGCAAAGTTAAAACGTATATGTGAACACTTGTTAGAAACATAATATCTAACTGTTGGAATTTTTAGAAAATTTCGCCAAAGTTTCCTTTGTAAATGGAGGTGTCCATGCTTATAAGCTTATCATTTTCTTTTCAAAATTTTCATTCAACAATCATCAACCATTCACTAAACAATATTACATTCGCCAAGTGTAAAAACAATGCACTCTACATAGTAACATGAACTTGTATTTTCGTAAAAACGCGTAGTAACTTGGTAAGGTATTTAGTGGTCTTAGTTACCCTCCAAAGTGTGTTTACTTTATTTAAAATCTCATTCTTGTGATTTTTAGATGTTCACAACTTGTGAACATATTTTACAAAAATATTTATTTACCACATTTTCATGTTTCACTTGCATCCTTATACTCCTTTTAATTTCCAAAAATAATGTATATGCAAGAAAAGTTATGATCCTTCAAAACCCGTCTTTTAGACTTGGTTTATTTAGGAAAATCATCCACAAGTTTTAGATCTACAAGATCACTAGTTCACTTGGTTTATTATTTTTCAAGAACAATCATTTTTCTTTCAAGTTCATGTGTAGACTAGAAGATGATTATTTCATACAAGCACATAATCACCTCTAACTTGTTAAACCATTTTTTTAATCATGCTTTAACAAGTTCCATATGATGATCAATCATCACATTACCAGTAATCACCAAGTAACATCATACATACTCAAAATAACATCATTCTAGCATTATTTCATCTCATGTAAAGCTTATGTTCAAGACTTTGTTTATGATCTTTTAGTGTTCTAGAGAGTTCATCATAAAATAACTATTAACCACCATAAACA
Source organism: Helianthus tuberosus (assembly GCA_030545235.1). Classification (NCBI taxonomy): domain Eukaryota; kingdom Viridiplantae; phylum Streptophyta; class Magnoliopsida; order Asterales; family Asteraceae; genus Helianthus; species Helianthus tuberosus. The sequence goes on along the minus strand of JARYGA010032369.1, from coordinate 8,576 downwards.
TGAAGTAAATGAGGATCAAAGAAGCTTACTACTAGCTTTTATGCTAGGGAAGAAACACTAGAGAAAATGAGTGGATAAAAGCTCATGAAGAAGGTCCTTGATGATCCGTGAGTTCCACACCTCGTGATTCACCTTGATACACCTTTGTATATGAATGGAATGGATGGAACAAGCTTGAATGAAGGTGATGATGGTGGTGATGAGTTCGGCCGAAGCCAAGGGAGGAAGAAAGAAGGAGTTTTGTTGTTGGTGTGAAGATGATAATGAAAGTATGAAGATCTAGAAGTTAGTCTTATAATCCTCCACCAATTCTTTAACCATTAGTCCATGTGTTTCTTAAGTACTTAACATATCTAATAAACAACTAAATAAAATCATGGGGGGGGGGGGTCCTACTTGTATCATAACCGGTTTGAGGGGGGGGTATAGGGTTTGGTTTCAACTATTTAGTTAGATGTTTAGTTAGGTTTCAAGTATAAAGATTAGTGTTTTAGATGTTATGCAATTATAAGGTGTGTTATGATGTTCGGGAACCATAACTAGTTCAGAAAAATAAGAACAATGCTTCTAGCATTATTTTGGTGTTCCGGGTAATGTCCGGTTGTTCGGTTAGATATCGTTCCGTTAAAGTGCTAAGTTATCCCGTTTAGTGTCCTATATATATCTTTTTGTAACATTTTTAATTCCCAACACTTGGGAAAGCATACAGGATTATTTAGTCAATTTTCTGCACAAGACTAGTATGTTTACAAGCACATGTAAGTATGACACAATAATCAGAAAGCAGTTAAGTAATTCAACACAGTCATCAAGCACTTTAATTATCATTAATAGATAATACGGATACATATAATTATGAGGGTTGTCACATAAGTCACGTTACCTATTCTTCCAAGAATGTTGTTTGGCTCAAAGTGATGTAAGTTAGGGTCGCCACGCTTCCCAAGCGTTCCACACCCTCCCAGGGTGAGACTTTCAACATGATACGATCGCCTACAGTGATCTTCCAGTGTTTCCAAAGCTTATCAGCTTTCCTGCCGATCACGCATTGCCGCCAAACGACTCTCGATACAAATAACCTTCCTAAGAGTTTCGAGTACAAGTCCTTGACCCGTAATTAGTCCAACAAGAAGATTGGTATTATCATCCATGCAATGCCCCAAACAGAGCTGTCTGAATACTAGAATGGTAACTGCCGCAGTAGAACCCAACCAAAGGTAAATATCCCTCAAATTTTACTAAAGCCAATCACACACGTGCTCGCAGCATGTCTTCGAGTGTCAGGATGGTTCGTTTACTCTGTCCATCTGTCCTATGGTGATAAGCAATAGATCAGTATGGATCACAATCAGAAGTAACATGAGTTGGCATTTCGTACCTAAAAACCTCCTCTCCCAGAGGAACATTCACAAGCGGTGAAGACTCGTTAGTTTCCGTAATTGCAAGAAAGTGTGCTGGTTACGTGAGACAATCAACGGTCGCCCAAGTGATATTGTCTCCGTTTCGGGTTATAAGTAGACTAGTGACAAAATCCATGGCAGTCTGTTCTCATTTCCATATGGGTGTTTCTGATGTTCCACTTTGAATTTTGCACAAGTCAAACATCGTTCACATACCTTGATATGTGGGTCTTCATGCCCAGTTACCAGTACCAGGTTTGTAGATCCAATTATATTCCAACAAAAATCCATATGACAAGACTATCAAGGCTGGTGTGTTTTGTCTATTACGAGTTCCCTTGGATTGCTGTATAGTAAAACCCATGCCCGTTCCACGAAGTAGCAAATATTGTCCGACTTACCAAAAATCACTTCTCAATGCCCCGCATGGACCCAACTCGAAAATTCTCCTCCTTTAGTGCTTCGATTTGAGCAGGGCAAATCTGATCTGGTAGGTTAGAGTTGATAGCGAGTTGCAAAGCTCGTGCACGTTCAGTTTTCATAGTCGTACTCATTCAAAGGTTCCATCCAGCGATGTCATTGCATGTTGTAGCTCTTTCGAACATCGATACACGGGAGGCCCTTGTGATCGGTCTAGGTAATGCATTTGGTGCCGTCCAAGTCATGCCCCCAATTACATCTAAGGCCATGGGTTCCCCCCCCTAGGTTGCGAGTTATGCAATTCTTCTTATTAGTCCCCCACATAAGCCATCACCTACTCGTGTTGTATCGGTGTGTAACTGGGACTCTGATTCGAATCATCATGGTATACCACTAGATCACCCGCACCCTTGGGTAAAGGCGATGCTCAATGCATTGCAGAGTTGGGATTCGAGAGCTGAAAAGACGTCCTCCTGTTTTGTCTTCCACGAACATAGCACCCTGCTGTGTTAAAGAGATTAAAGCTACACGATCTTCGAAAATCCTGTGATGAATCTGCGATAGTATCTAGGGGACCAAAAATTACTGTATCCTCGAAGGAATCTTTGGTGTCGATCAGTTTCTAACAAAATGGATCTTAGCGAGATCCACGTATATTCCCTCTTCATTGGTTACATGCTCAAAATGTATCTCCCGAATCCAAATGTTACACTTGACAAGACTTCACATGGAATGGCTCCTCCCTCAGGAGCTCTAAAATAAGATACCGGTCCGTCCATGATGCTCCTTTCTCCTGGAAATGATTCAACACTTTGTCAATAAGCATAGTTGATTCATGTGATCCATACAGCTGCTGGTGTGATGATTAGCCCAAAGGTCTTGGAATACAACGTCGAAATGGCCATACTGCGTTTGATATGCCGTTATAGGAACATTCTCCCCTTAGACTCCCTTCTGACAATAGTTCGTTCATTAATCGATCCTCGAATGGGAGCTTGACCCTCGCTACTGTTCGACAGGCTGGCAATACATGGTCGAGGCAAACAGTTTTCGACTGTCGTCTTGTTGAGTTCTCGATAATCAGTACACATACGAAAAGGCTTATCTTCACGGATATAACTGGGGCTCCCCAAAGCGAAAAAGCTAGGTCCGATAAAACTCATGTTCAACAGTTCCTGTAGTTGATTAGACAGCTCTTGTAACCCCCCTGGTGCAAGACGGTAAGAGTACGAGTAATCAGGGCTGCATCTAGCGTGAGATCAAACTGAGATTCTGCCTAACAGTTGTGGAAGTAAACCTAACGTCAATAACAGTTGTTAACGTAGCGGGGTAATCCCTCCGTAGACACTTCTAGGCCCTCATGGCTGAAATGATGCTAACCCTTATCCCATTCTGGCACCTTAGGTCGGACGACGATTCTCCACTAGGGAGAGGGATACGCACAGTTTTCTTCTCACAGGGTATATCTGCGCGATATCTGGGTAACCAATCCACACTAACTACTGCATCTTATCTACCAAGGATAGCAGAAGGAAGGTTGATGTCATTCACTTGTCCCACACGGTCAAATTTGCATCCCAACGAACATACGAGGTTTTAATTAGCTTGTCATCAGCTGATTCCACAACAGGTCCAGTTTCAAGAAGCACCAGAGTTACACAGAAAGGAGACGAAGCGATTATATGCCCCAAAAACATACAAGCTACCATGCTACTATTCCACCTGGCGTTTCCTACGCCAATCCTAAATGCCCTTCCACGAGTACCACGTCCAGTGTTGTTGTCACAGTTACTAGGATTCCCAATACTGACATCGTTCCCCTGGTTGTTGTCATCTTTGATTTACCAACGGCCGATCCATGTCGTAGGCACCTCCATCTTCCATACCGTAGGATACGATTATGAGTTCCTTGATGTTGCCGTGTCTGTTGCCTTACTGCTGTTGCTTAAAACGCAGCCCTAAAATCTTTCACCAACAGGGTCCATCTTGTCACATTTTCGTGTCACGTACTAGGCGTTACTCATTGTGCGGCAGCTTCACATTTCATACCATTTTCTGTTGGACCCAGTTAGCCCTTAAAACAACTTCTTTTCACGTAATATGGCAAGTGATTTTAGTAGATGTGAAAAAGATGTGCGGAAATGGAAATCAGACTTTCAAGAAACAAGACCTATAGAATTATCAAGTTTATATCACTTTGGAAACAAAATGGTTTACAAGGTGATTGTAAGATTATTATCTAGTACAAATGAATCTTGAATTCTGTGGGTGTGGAGGGCAATGGAGTTTTGATGTATGTATGAATGATAAGCTTCAAACTCACTTTGCTTCTCCTGGTTTAGCCTTCTATTTATAGACGGCTTGGGTAAATTAATAAACAATAGTTTATTCATGCAATAAGTCCTGCAAAAAGTGGCCAATTGACATTTCATTGAATCCAATGTCCAAGTTGTCTTTTTCATCATGATATCAATTAATGTCAACTTGCTTCGGTAATTGTGGCAGGACAGAGCCAATTTCAGACAAGTGGGTTATTTCATCAGAATTCTGATAAACCACTTCATCATAAATTCTGATGAACAAATCATCAGAAAAATTCTGATGATCAGAATCGTCAGAAACTGATGATATTTCAGATCCATCAGAATTGACCTTTTCTGATAATCCAATTCAGCTCTTGATCAACTTGTGATTCCTTGAAGTAGATGCTGTGCATTCTAGTTGTCCCATCTGATCTTCTTTTTCTAGTTCGTGATCTTCAGGACTGTGATCTCTTCATTGATCCAGTTTTGTGATTTTCTTCAATACTTACAAATAAAGTTTCCTAACAGTTTCCCCCTAAGTATTGTAAGAAAATGAACTATCTCTATGTCTAACATAAACAACTTTCTTGAAAGAGAAAAAGATAAAACAACTAAGTTCAGAAACATAGAACATAGTCAAACCAACCATAAATCAGATAAAAATAAAATATAGTTCAAAAACATGAATTTAATCTCATCAATTCATTAATTGATCTTCACTCCACTTTTGTATTTGTCCCCTGGTTTCAGCTTTTTTTGTGATCTAATGCCTTTTGAGTTTCCTTGTACATTTCTTTGTACCATCCTCTTGCTTCCATCCAATTTTCAATCCATTTTTCAATTGTTTTCCTCAACTGTTCATTGTTCTTTCCCTTCTTCTTGAGTTGCTCTTGTTTTTCATTCATGCAGTTCCTTATATATGTCAGAGTTTGATTGGAGTACCTGCATATTTCATTGATTCTTAATAGAGCCTTTTCTTCATTAGCATCTTTGAAGATCACCCCCATTTCTGGTTTGTCAAAGATTGCTCCATTTCTTACTTGTTTAGAGGGAATATCAGCTGGAATTGTGGTGTTGGGAGGAGGTATTTGTACTTTGTTGCTATACTCAAAATTGATACAAAGATCAAAATCTGCCAGTGCAGCCCTGTTGTATAACTTTGCTCCTGCACTTTTGAGACTGTCAAGGGCTCTTCTGATCAAGACTGAATTCCCTTTCTCTTTATCAATGATATACTTCATTTTGACTATATCCATTGGATGAATATCATCAGCCAGATCTGCATCAGTAACCTTTTGTATATTTTTATCTTTTCTGATCAGTGTATACTTGATTTGCCCTTCATTTTCTAATATGCCTCCTCCAGTGGTCAAAGTATCAATTCTTTCAATGGATACTATTGGATTGGTCAAGTGTTTGTGCAATATTACCCAGCTACCATTTTTCCTTTCTTCAATTATGCCTCTACTCATTGGTGAGAGTGGCCTTGTTGGGTTGTCTTCTGGACCTTTCCAATAGTAGTGCTTCAGATGTTCTCCAGGGTACATAATTGTGTGTAAATCACCTTCCAGCATCATTGATTCTTTGATGTTTCCTTCTGAATCTTCTCTCATTATTTTCTTTGGCCTTTTTGAGGAGGTCACTTCCTGTTCCATTCTCCTCTTCTCTTTTGTATCCATCCTTATGCTTAATTCTGTTTCACCTGTGATGGCTGTAGAAGTTGGTTGAGCTGGAACATGTTCTTTCTGTTGGATCCTTGAAGTGTCTGGCTTTGGGACGTTTGGTGGAGGACCCATGGGTTGCTTTTGTTTATCTTAAGGTGGACCCATGGGTTGCTTCTGTTTTTGATCTGTTGAAGTTTCTGTTGGTTTGGTTTGAACTTGTTGAATGGTTTCTGGTTGTTTTTGAGGAGTTTCTGATCTCCTTGATTGTTTTTCTTGTGGAATTGGAGCCTTTAATTCATGAAAATCAACTTTTGCTAATCTAGCAACATTATACTGCAATCTCTCAACTAATAGATGAACATTAGTAAGAAGTTGAGTATTTGTTTCTCCTTGTTTCTTCATTTTCTGAAACTCCTGGCTATCTTGATTTCCTTATGCATTCAGTTCCATCAATAGTTTCTCAAAAGCCTCAGCCATGCTGCTGTTGTTGGCTCTGAGGAACTGCATTTCTTCAAGAATCTTCCCTGAACTTGAGCTTTCTCCTTTAGTTGTAACCTCAGCCATCTTTTTCTTGATATTACGCAGTTCATTGAGAGCTTTTTCGATTTCTGATAAGATCTCTCTGTTTTCTGATAACTTTTGTAGTTTGTTGATAGCTGCAGCATTGTCTTCTGTTTGTTTCTGCACCGCTTTGACAGTTTCTGATAAAACTTTGATATCTGACTTTTGATTTCTGATTTCTTCTAGTATCAGATCAAGTTTTCCTTCTGTTGCTATTTTTACAGTAGCAGTTGTGTCTTCAAGTTTTTTGTAAAGTTGTTTAGGGGACATAGATTGATGTCCTTGGGAAATAGGAGTAACAACAGATGTTCCCCTTTTATCACCAGCAGAAAACACATTCTCTGTTGTTCTGAGATTAAGAGGATTGGAAGAATCCAAATTCTCTATATTCTCACCAGAAAATTGAAACACATTCAAGTTCTGGATTTCCTCATATCCTTGAACCTTTTCAGGTTCTCCATGAGTTGTTGAGAAACTCTTAGTTTTCTCATCCAGGTTTCCTTGATCAGCTGACTGATCTCCACCTGTTGCCACCACATTTTCCTCCTCAGAATCTGATTCAAAAAATTGGTCTTTGGTTTTACTCACATTTTGTTTTGTTGAGACAATACCTCTTTGTAAAATTTCATATTTCCCTTGAATAGATTCATCAGAATCACTCTCAAAAAAATGAAATATGTCCAGTTTGGAGTGTTGTGTACCTGTTTCTCCCATATGTGAGATTTCAGCATGATGTTCTTCAGCCACAGGACTCATATTCACATCTTCATCAGCTGGATGAGAATCAGATTCACCCTGCTGTTCTGTTCTTGGTGTGCTTGACTCCTGTGCATCATGCTCCATGGGTGATACATTTTCAAAACCTTCTTTATTTTCTGCCTTTCTGCTCAACATCTTCAGATATTCTGCCCTGTATGATGAACCTTCTGGTATCACATACATCATTCTTTCTGGTAGAACAGGTACATCAAAATCTGACTTCCATGACCCTGCAGCGCTCCAAGGTCTCATAATTTCTGTCTTCCACATATTTTTTGATTTTGGAATTTGTAGGTTCTTTTAAGAGAACGCATCAGAAATTATGATTGACAGAAATCTGGGAAAGGGTAGATGTGAATCTATCCTTCCAGTTTTGTTCAGAATTGATCTTCTGATCAGATTAAATATTTCTCTTCCAAAATCAATATTCAACCCAGTTATTACCCAGTTTGAGGACATTTCTGATTGTTTCCTCGTTTAGGGTAATTTTTACCCCCATAACTTCACTCTCAATCCACACGAAAGTACCACTAAAAATGATTACAGAGTTCCACCAGAACTCTTGGAGAAGTTTTGGATACACGGTGACATGTGATGATACAGCAAAGCCCAAAGGACTTCTCATGATCATATTGTACACAAACCTGCAGTCCTCCCATGCAGGTCCTTCCCAGCTGGATCTTAGTCTAAGATTGTGAAGACGATGAAAAGGGAGAGGAAATTGAGTAGCTTTCATTAATTTTGGGCGACCCATTTTGAAATAAGAAAAGTTCTGTCAAAGAGCTTTTGAAGAGATGTTTTTGATGTGAAGAATTTTCTTTTCAGGTTGTTAATATTTATAGACGAAAGTGATAGCTCTTTATGAATGATATTAACAGCCAAAAAAAATTCATCTCTTCAATTAAGACGATATCTGTTGCGGTGAATGTAACAGTGAATGAACAGTATATGTGACAGTCTACAAAGCCCTATGTGTGAGTAAGCAATTAATGACTAGGCGGCTACTTTCATAGCTCCTAATGATTCTAGTGCCTACGTGTCACTTAAGTTTCTTATGAAAAAATGACGTTGCATGCAATGGCAGTAAAAATAAAATCCAATATTCTGAAGAAAAAAATTGAGACGGTTGGTTTTCTCAGTTGTTATGGAATTTTATCAGTATGCATGTTACTTTTCCCCCTTTTTGTTTTTGTGTTTTTTTTAAGATAAGAAAGAGAAAAAAAATACACAAACAAAAATATACACAAACAAAAAAAATATATACAATTTATGTGTGGGATAAGCAAATTATGAAGATGGATGATTATAATGATTACAAATTATTCTGATGTTTCAACCTGGTTTCTGATTTTATATCAGAATTTCTGGTGTTTCACCAGATTTTCTGATATATCTTCAAATTTTCTGATAAATCATCATTTATTGATGATCCATCAGATTTTCTGATGTTCCATCAGTTTGATGGACTT
>JARYGA010032368.1:0-39011 GCA_030545235.1 Helianthus tuberosus | reverse complement strand
AATCTTTTTTTTTAATATGTAAATATTTCTTATTTCCATCAGTACTTGACTGAGTATCATATCCATTATGATATATATATATATATTCTTGAAACTCAATAAGTTTCTTTTTGATTTTTGGGAAAAATAGAGTGTCCTCTATTTAAAAGCTTTGTACCATTAGGTAATTAGCTTTTCCCATTTTTTTTATTAATTTTGAATGTCCCAGGCAGAACCGTTATTTGCATTATACGTCTAATTTATGAATAATTCATATACATATGTTTGTCATTTGTATTTCCATAAAACATTTGTATGTGTGTATGTATGTATGTATGTACAACCCAAACTTGTATGTTTATCATACTTCGTCTTTACAATTTAATAGGTATCTTATGCAACTACGTTACATATTAAGGTTATACTGTCAAAGTCACTTATATTTTGTAAATATAAACTTGATTTTATGAATCAAATCAACCTGACAGTTTTCTAACTTCTCAAAGAGAGTTTACAGTTATAGCCAACTCTCTATGATGATTCATCACAAGAATCCATACACTTGAATACAAATATATATTAGTTCCGTAGTGCAAAATAATTCAGTCACATAATTATTAATATGGTGGTGGGATCCATCTAACGGTGATGGGAGTTGCTGTTGGGATGACAATGCTCGTGTTATCTTCCATATCAATGTTATATGTAAACATGTTTCAATTCATATGGCTACTTATCCAGATATGTAGCCTTTAATTTATGCTTATTCACAGACTTACGAATGGTTTAGTTTCAGCTATAGCAAGTAAGTCTTTTAGTTTGTACGTATTTCCCAGATACTTGTATAGATATATTAAAATAATTGAATCGTAGTAAAATGATTATAGTATATTGTTATGTTTGCAGACCTCTGTCTGTGTATACAACTGAACTTAATTGTAATCAAAATCAGAATCAGAATCATGAGGTGATGGAGGTGGCGGAGTAAATTGTTTTGAGATAATACTAGCTACTTGTCTTAGCCTTTCTTTCTGCCACTCATTCTTTTTCGTCAACCACTCTATTTGTCTGGACATTTTCTGGTTCTTTTTTATTAGTTTAGCAACCTTCATTGGATCTAAAGGTGGATTTATTAGAGGCACCGTACTTGGTCCGGCTTCAACAATTGACGGTTGTTGTTGCTCCGGATGTTGTGAAGATTGTTGCTGTAATAGTGGTGACATGAGTTGTTCTGGTGCTAACAACTCTTGGAATGTCATGGCATCATTAAATATGGATTGTTGCATCATTTCTCCTTGCTCAAAAGGTAAAGGTGAAAGTGCAAGGTAGATGCTTGGTGTTTGTGGTTGAGTATGCTGTGTTTGAGATGTGTTAGTTGAAATATGTTCAAATACGGGTGGTGTTAGCTGTTGTTGAGACAACAAATCAAACTGATAAAAAGATGGTTGAGGAAACTGCAACAGTAATTGTTGTAGATTTTGAAATGTATTTTCTGGGATAACCGGTGCTGTCTCAGATTGAAACGATTGTGTTTGTGTAGGAATATCAATAGGTATTATCTCGATATTGTTAAAATTTACCACTCCAGGTAATCGTGGTGGGGATAATTCTTGAATAATCTGATCGTTTATGACACCTAGAGATTTGGCTATTTTTGTTATGTATGATCCTCCCATAAGGTTTTTCGGGGGACGTGTTTGGTATTGCTCAAAGTACATAGCAAGAGAGTAAGCAATATTACAATGGACTGACTCGAATATACTGTATAAGTGGAAGAGATCGGTACCACTAACCCTATGTAGATTAGACGTGCGCCCCCTGATCGTGTTGGCTAGAACACGGTGCATATATTGATAAAGAGGATCTCTAAATGATCTTGAATTATTATTTTTACTCCACACTGCTAGTGTAAGTGTAGACCAATAATCTTGTATGCGATCAGGATATTCGGTTAATGCGTTTATAAATATAGGTGATCTAACCTCTTCTTCTGTATAAATACCTAAATGTACTGCGAACTCAGATAATGACAATTTAAAAGTTTCTCTACCGAGTCTAAAATCGATAGAGGGCTCAGATAGGTTTTTATTTCGTGTGAAATGAAAAGTAGACCAGAACTCATATACAAGTTCATCGTATGAAGGTTCTAAGATGTCAAAAAAAACGACGCCATGGTGAACCAATTGGTAGTAACCTCGTCAGTCGATCATCTTTGTCTAGTATTCCCGTTATGTTCCAGTCGATACTATTAATAGTATTAACATTAAGCCTCCTGAGGGTTAGACATTTCGTATGGGTGCGTACATCCCCAAACTGAAGAAATTTATGGACTTCGATCTGGGCACGAATTTCTGCTGCGTTTGAAGATTCAGCGTGTGCATTAGTAGAAAATCGAATACTCATGATAGTAATATTGGGCTTTGTTTGAGTTCAAAATAGAATTTGAGTATGAGTTGTTTTGGGTATGTGTCGAACTATATCAGAAGTTCAGTTGGTTTAAGGATTTACATGAGTTGTGGGTTACTTATATAGATACAAATTAAGCTTACACTACGCTTGGTTAAGGCTTCCATGATATACCTTGAAAATAGTTTTACTGTTTTAGGTTTGAAAATTTCGGTAACAAACAAAATATTTAAACTAATATTAGATTTGGTAGGTATCGTGGGTAACGTGCTGATTATCACTGCTAAATGGTTCTGATAACAACAGTGATGATATTAATAATTGGTAATTTTATAGTAAAATATGCACAGCCATTTTTACGGTTATATATATATATAGTATGCACAATAATAAATAAATAAACGTTATTAAACATTAGATTTTATAAATAAATGTTAGATAACATAAATATAAATGTTAGGTGCATAAATAAATGTTAGATAACATAAATGTAAATGTTAGGCGCATAAATAAATGTTAGATAACATGAATGTAAATGTTAGGTGCATAAAAGAAATTTAGATTGTTAGTAGTCTCAAAGTTATTATATATCCATAGTATGAGGTCCTCTGCACTGATTTAGATTGTTAGTAGTCCCATAGTTATTATATATCCATAGTATGAGGTCTCCTGCATTGATTTTAATTCATAATAGAACTCATATTATATATATATATATATATATACATATGAAAAACTTACTTTGAGCGTTCGTGCTGATAACGTGTTATAAAACCACTGTGAAAAATAGAACTACTCTTGTGTACAACTGATCACACAAAAGGGCTCATTCGCATCCCTCACACCTGCTTTAGATGAACACGTCTCCTCAACAGGTTGTATGAAAGTTGGCTAGATATTTTGCTCAATAAAATGCAAAATGTTTGCAAAGAATTTTCTTCTTTTTATTTCTTCAAATGATCGATCCATATGCATACATATATATACAATAAAACTACTATTTGGAATGTGAGATAATTTTGTCTGCTTACAATAATTCATAACAAACATAAATATCTTTCTTTGCCGTATGGAAAAAGTACCACAAGGATGATCACTCACATATTGATCCGTTCATACTTGCTTTTTTTAAATTAATAAAATAAATTACTATTTAACTTGAATTTTTATTTTATATTTAGGTTTCATATTTTATATTTTCTTATTATTTAACTAATATTTTTTAGATATTTTTATCACTATTTTTTACGCTAAAATTCCATCTAGCTTTACACTTACAAGTTATGCGTGTTTTTTAATAATTTAACAAAATAACTTTGTAATTTATGAATATAATGCTCCTTAATACGAAAAAACATCAATGTTTAAAAACTAATGCATCGAACACGTGTTGATTCGGTTGCTGTAGCGAATTATGGTACTGTACCAGTACCTTACAAGTCCCGTAACAAATTGAATTAATATCGATTAAGTTCTCACCGCATCCCCTGCTACAACACGCAGGCTAAATAACTTGTATAAACTTAAAAATCTTAGTCGGTGAGCCATGGTCTTAATTTTTCTTTTTTGACTCTCAAGTTTAAAAACTTTACATATTCAACCCCAATCTTTTAGTAACTGACATATTGACTCCTGATTTATTTCTACTTTATAACTTCACATCTCATCTTATCAAACACTTCAATTTTTTGTTTAAATTACTTTTACGACTTTACACCATAATGTGCGAGACCTTATACTCTATTTATCTATGCCTAACCATGTTAATGTCACTAACGTAATGTGAGTAACAAATTAAAAAACACGTCATGTCACACATGGGCACCACACTTTAATGTAATCATCGTATCGCATGTAACGAAGTCAGAATTGTGATGTTGCCGCCGCAACGCGCACCACAGGTAAAAATCTAGTTTAAATGGAAGACTACAATTCAAACTAAATTTAGACTTGTTTTCGGTATATAGCTAAAAGTTGATTTTAACGTGACAGAAGATACATGTTTGGCTATATATGACTTGAATGATATTGATGTTTAAAACCCAAAAAATAGCTTGTCCTTTTATTAAAAAAATTATTTTGTTAAAAACCAAAGAGAAATAGAGATAAACTGAATTCTAATATTTCATTCTATTCAACATTACAATATATAGATAAACAAAACTATAAACCCTAAAGCCCATAAGTAATGGGTTGGGCCTAAAATATCTGGTTTATAACACTCCCCCTCAGACATTTAGAATTATACACGGTTTAACGATATACTTCAGGATGATGTTAAATAGGTACTTCAGGACCTGAATAAATAAACTGATACTACTAGATCATCTATGCTACCTCATTAAAAACCTTACTAAGAAAACCCAGTGGGACAAAACTTAGTTGAGGGAAAAAGAGTACAACGTGTATAATTCTCCCCCTGAATTCAACAAACATCTTTCAATATGCGGAGACCGATCTTGTGTGATAGTTACTTGAAACTGCTTCTTGGTAAAGATTTTGTGAACAGGTCAGCTAAATTTTCACTTGACTTGATCTGACGAACATCAATTTCCCCTTCTTTCTGCAAGTCATATGTTGAGAAGAACTTTGGTGAGATGTGCTTTGTTCGATCACCCTTGATGTAACATTCTCTGATCTGAGCTATGCAAGCAGCATTGTCTTCATAAATAATTGCCGGCTCCTTCTTGATCTGTTCTAATCCGCATGCTTCTTGTATGTGATTAATCATTGATCTCAACCACACACATTCTCGACCAGCATCATATAGTGCTATCAATTCAGCATGATTTGATGATGTTGCTGAAAGTGTTTGCTTAGTTGACTTCCAAGAAATTGATGTGCCGCCGTATGTGAATACATAACCTGTCTGAGATTTTGCTTTGTGAGGATCTGATAAATATCCAGCATCGGTATACCCAACAAGCTGGGACTTTTGATCTTTCTTATAGAAAAAAACCTAAGTCTTGTGTCCCGCAAATATACCGGAATATATGTTTTATGTCATTCCAGTGTCTACGTGTTGGATTCGAACTGTATCTCGCTAGTACATGTACTGCAAATGCAATGTCAGATCTTGTGCTATTTGCGAGATACATAAGCGCACCGATCACGCTTAAGTACGGTACTTCGGGACCAAGTACTTCTTCGCCTTCTTCTTGAGGGTGGTAAGGATCCTTAAGTAGATCTAGCGATCGGACAACCATGGGTATGCTAAACGGATATGCTTTATCCATATTGAAACGTATTAACATCTTCTGGATGTAGTTTGATTGATGGACAAATGTACCATTACGCAAATGCTTGAACTGTTGGCCGAGACATAATTTTATTGTACCAAGATCTTTCATCTCAAATTCTTTCTTTAATATATTAGCAGTTTTTTCTATCTCTTCAGGAGCTCCGATGATGTTTATATCATCAACATAGACTGCTATTATGGTGAAATTTGAGTGTGATCTTTTTATAAATACACATGGGCTGATTACATCAGATTTGTATCTTTCTTTTTTGAGATATTCACTTAGTCGATTGTACCACATCCGACCAGATTGTTTGAGACCATATAAAGACCTCTTAAGTTTTATAGAGCACATATCTCAGGGTACTGATTTTAATGCTTCAGGCAATTTTAATCCTTTAGGGATTTTCATGTAGATGTCATTTTCAAGTGTCCCGTATAAGTACGCGGTGACGACATCTATTAGTCTCATATGAAGTCCTTCAGAGATTGTTAGGCCGATTAGGAACCTAAGGGTTATCGCATCCACTACAGGGGAATACGTTTCCTCATAATCAACTCCTGGGATTTGAGAAAACCCTTGTGCTACAAGTCGAGCCTTATATCATACAATCTCATTCTTTTCATTTCAATTTATTGCAAACACCCATTTATAACCTACTGGTTTGACGTCTATGGGCGTTCGGACTACAGGTCCGAAAACATGTCGTTTTTTGAGCGAATTCAATTCGGCGTTTATGGCTTCTTGCCATCTTGGCCAATCATTTCTGTGCATGCACTCTTCTAAAGTTTTTGGTACGTAATCATTTTCATTGATAACATCCGTTGCTATAGCATATGAGAATATATCATTGACACGTGTTTTATTCCGGTTCCACATTGTACTATCTTGTACATAATTAATAGAGATCTCATTTTCGTTCGGTACCAGTGTTTCTTCTGAAACCTGGATTCATAGTTGTCTCTTCTGGGACATTTACCTCTACCGGGGTTTCACTTATAATCTTTTGTGAGTTTTCACCAACTGCGTTACTTTGCTCTTTTCGTTTCTGTGGGTTTTTGTCTTTGGAACCGATTGGTCTCCCACGCTTTCGTTGCATAGTAATCGCTTCTGGGATTACTTCAATTCGAGCAGGTGCATTTGATGCTGGTACATGTGACTTTGTCACTCTATTCGTGTCTGTGAATGCATCTGGTAATTCATTCGCTATTCTTTGGAAATGTGTGATCTTTTGGACTTCATATTCACATTGACCACTTCGGGGGTCGAGATTTGATAGCGATGATGCATTCCATGTTATTTCTTGTGTTAACAATCTTTCTTTGTTCTTATCTCCCCCTAAGACCGGGAACATTGTTTCATCAAAATGACAGTCAGCATACCGTGCTGTAAACATGTCTCCCGTCATTGGTTCTAAATATTTAATTATGGACGGGGAGTTAAAACCAATCTAGATACCCAGTCTTCTTTGGGGTCCCATTGTAGGACGTTGTGGTGGCGGTATTGGTACATATACCGCACAACCAAAAATTCTAAGGTGGGACAAACTTGGTTCTCGTCCTGTAACACCCCAAAAACGGGTTTGGTAATCAAACTCCGTTAATATTACAGACGGGTAGAATACCGTTAGTGGTAAAAATTCACCCGGTAAATATTAGGATTTAAATAAATAAATCTAATATTAATTAAAAGGAGGATAAATACTTTGAGAAAACAGAGTATATAAATGGCCCGAGTTAACGGGACTCAAAGTAAAAACAGGATGTGATTTCCCCGAACCCGCCAAGTAACTAGGAATATCAACCTAGTTAATTAAATGTTGTTAAAATGCCAATGAAACTTGATTAATAATACTCTTTATAAAAAGTTGAACAAGTGAAGGGACTAAACATGACAAAATTGAAAATAGTTTTATTTAATTAAAACAATACACCAAAACACACACTGTAAGTGTGTGTTTGGTCGACATTTCCCAGGAGCCAAAAAGGGGTTCTATCAAGTGAACCCTAAATCCACAAAATTGATCAAAATCAAGGAGAAATCAAGCCAAGAATTTGGGGCTTTTAATAAAATCGTGATCACCAAGCTTAGGGGATCACAAGGTATGTTGAATTTTGATGTTTAGTAATATTTCGAAATTTTGATGAGCTTGCATGAACGAAATTCTTGCATGAATGTTCAATGTTATAGTGATATTAGTGTGGGCACAAGTCTAGGAACAAACCCTAAATGCAAATTTGTAGAATTGTGCCATAAACTAGTGATTAATCCAAATAACCAAGTATGAGCTAAGTGGGTTTTGTTGATTTGATGAAATTGATGTTGTATTGATGTGTATAAACATCATATTAATTCATATGAATGAACTACTTGAACAAATTAGAGATTTTGTTAAGAATTCATAAGTGATTAGAAGTGGGTTTTGACACAAGAGTTAAACCCATGGTTATGATGGTCAAAGTATATATGTGCATACAATGACTAAAATTACGTGTTGATTTATGGTTACTTGAGATATGAATTAGATAACATGTTAGTAGATGTAGCATCTCAAAAGATGATGCCCACTAAGTGGTTGATAATGTGCCAAAGTCGAGTCATGTGAACTTGTTAGTGCATCCATATTTGTAAATTGGTGGTTTGACTTTTAAAAGTCAAACCGACCTATGATAAGGTTCATTAAGAATAGTGGTAAAAGATTCATAAGGTGTGAAGGTCATGATCTTGAATGACTAATCTAACCACCTTGTGAATGATGATGATAGTATGACGCTTGACAAGCTAGGTGGAGGCTTGGAAAGGAAGCGGGTCAAACGAAGCAAGTATGAAGGAAAAGTGTAATTCGGATGCAAGGTAAGTATATCTTACACTAGTCATATATTTCAGAATATCCTTTTGGCGTGATACGAAAAAGATAATTATGACGTAAGCCATAGTAGGCCAAAAAGTGTTAAGAAATGGAATTATAAGTAAAGTGACCGCACGTGTAAATCGGAGCGAGTCTTATATACGAGGTGGTAATAAATGTCATCTCACTAATATAATCAGTCAATTTGGCCAAACGGGTCAAAAGGTGTAGACATCACCTTTTGACAATATCGACTAATGATTTTTGTCGAGTTATATGCTTACAGGAATAGATATCCAATGGGTACTCGCATCTTTCTTAATTAGCGATTTCAAAGCAAGGTATTAAAATCGGGTTAAAAAGTTAATCCGAGCCAGGTATGTATAATAGATCAACTCATCATTTAGAACTTGAAGTTCCATGAGAGTTAGGTAAAGTAAAAAGGGAAATTCGGTTACCTTAAAAGGTAAACCGAAGGATTTAAATTATAGACAGAGTGTTTTGAAAACAAGATTTGGTTAAAAAAAATATGAGATTTTGGGCGTGCATGGCTTAAGCAAGCCTTTCGTCGTAAAAGAAGAGTTAAAAATGACCAAAACGCCCTTGTAAGTGAAATTAAGCAAGCAACCCTTAGAAGTCGCTTGAAAACGAGTTTTATAATCAAGTCAATACTTTGAATAAGTATGAAAAGCGAAAGATGTAAAATATTGGTCAAATGACTCTATAAAGAGTCTTTGCCGTAAAATAATAAATTGAAGAGTAAAATTTGTAATATATAAATCACCACATCGAATCCACCACAAATATAGTTGTGGTGGGAGGTCATTTGATAAGAAATGTGGACCTATGTATTTAGAAACGAATGAAAGCGATTGGTGCTTAAAATATGCTTAAATACCCTTAACGGGTCAAAATAAGCATATGAGTGAAAATGGGATTTATAAGGTATAT
Organism: Helianthus tuberosus; assembly: GCA_030545235.1. Classification (NCBI taxonomy): domain Eukaryota; kingdom Viridiplantae; phylum Streptophyta; class Magnoliopsida; order Asterales; family Asteraceae; genus Helianthus; species Helianthus tuberosus. The sequence goes on along the minus strand of JARYGA010032368.1, from coordinate 29,585 downwards.
GAACCTGTAATTGGAACCTAATATGTTAAACATCATTGAATTTAATAGGTTTATGAGAAATAAGGGTCAAACAAACTTGTTTGTTTGATAAAAATCGAACGGGTCAAAATTTGGTAAAAAGGGTAATAAGCCTAAGACTTAAAAGTCTTAAATTTTGTTAATCCGGATGTTGGATTTTAAATCCATACGATTGAGAATCAAATTACAAACACGTAGGAAGAAACGGTAGGTCAAACGGACAAGCGGGTTGAAAGATACGAAAGTTTTCGTATCAAAAACCGAAAAATGGAAGAATGTGATACAGGGGCCACCGTAACTTACGGTGCCCACCGTAAGTTACGGTGGGGCTGAAACCTTTACGCCAGTTCTCTACTGAATTACGGTGGAAACATATCAAAACAGGGGCTACCGGTAACTACGGTGTCCACCGTAATTTACGGTGGACCCTGTACAAAATATATATATATATATATATATATATATATATTAATCAGTTTTGTTTCTCAGACTCGTTTAGATACGTTTTAAACCCCGTATGACTAAAGCATTTCATGTTTATGAAATGTAGGTACTCTTTGGATGCCGGAAGACGATCAAGCTCAACGAAGAACCGAACACGATAAAGATACATGCTTCCGCACATTGCATCGTCATAAATTTTAAACGACGAATCTGATCACGTTATGTCGAATAACTTTTGATTTACGAAAAGTTTTAATAAATCCATATTTTTATAGTATGTGTAGTCTTAACTACACATCTAATTGTTGGTATTTACATGTAAAACTGTTAAATAGAAACTAGGGTGTTAAACGTCCGGAGACCAGTTGCAATGGGGAGTATTCGTGATCAGCAGTTGGTCTCAATCTAATCAGTGCAGCGGCATGCAAAATAGCATGACCCCATGCAGAAGATGGTAATTGACATCTCATTAAGAGTGGTCTAGCGATTATTTGTAAATCAGAGATTGAGCTAAACCATTTTGTGTGTGAACATGAGGTACTGAATGTTCAACATTGATCCCAATTGACATACAATAGTCATTAAAAGCTTGAGATGTTAACTCTCCCGCATTATCCATCCGGAAGTTTTTAATTTGATTATCGGGGAAATTAGCTCTCAATTGTATGATTTGAGCTAAAAGTCTGGCAAATGCTACATTTCGAGTAGCTAAAAGGCTCACATGTGACTACCTCGAGGATGCGTCTATTAAGACTAAGAAATAGTGGAATGGTCCACACAGAGGATGAATAGGCCCACAAATATCCCCTTGGATTCTTTCTAAAAATGATGGGGTTTCATGAATCAATTTAGTTTGTGAGGGCCGAGTTATAAGTTTGCCCAGAGAGCTTGCTGCACATGATAAGTCTTGTGGTAGCAAAACTTTTAAGTTTTTGAGAGGGTGCCCGGTTGCACTTTTGATCATTCGTCTCATCATTATGTTACCAGGGTGACCTAGACGGTCATGTCATATATTGAATGTGTCTTTATCTAATAGCTTTTTGGTTACTCACCATGTATGATTCGATAGGATTGATATTAGTACAATATAATCCAGAGGATAAGGCTTCTAATTGTTCAACAATTGTTTCTTTGCCTTTTTTGTTTGAAGTAATTTGAAGATATTCAATATTATTTTCAGATATTGTTTTTAGGTGGTAATTTTTCGAATATCTTTAAAGCTGAGTAAATTTCTTCTGGATTTACTAGAATATAATGCATTATCAATACCTAATTGGGTACCCGAAGATAATGTTATGTGTGCTCTGCCGGAGCCTTCGATAAGGTTACTGACACCAGATATAGTACTAATCGGTGTCTCTGCCGAAGACAACTCAGCGAAAAATTTCATATCTTTGAGAATAGTGTTAGTACTACCGCTATCTACCAGACATTCATCACCAATAATAGCTCTAATGGAGCTAGCATGCATATTTCTGAATGGGTGAACGATCGATATATAGTGATATTCACTTCAAGGAATGGAATAAAACCAAACAGGATTCATAATTTTTATTATTTTCTCAGATATGTGAATATAAAGTCACTTCAAACCTTTCATACTCTTTTTATGATATTACTACTTCATGAGCATATCTCATGTGTGACAACTAAAAAGAATTTATCAAGTTTTCCTCATAAACAATCTCCTCTTTACATGATATCAATTGAGAAAGCATTGCGTATCTGATTCATACAATGTTTATCGGTCTAAAATCTTATGACCTTATGTGAATAGATAATGAGATTTATGGAGTATGACACTTTGGGTGTCATATCTAAGCACATGTATATTCTATCATGAGAGTGATAACAAAACAACTAACTTTGGTATTTTAATTGCTTTATACTGTAATCTCTATACAAATATTCAAAAGCATCTTGAAGACGTATGCAATTGCAATAGTGATGATACACAACAAGATTAAGTTATACAGTTTCAAATATTATAAAAACCATCAAATAAACAAATTATATTATAATGCTTTTAAATATAATTACAATGGTCATTACTCTCTAATAAAACACATTGTTGGTCATTACCACTTACAATGAACTTTATATATATAAGTTTATTTAAAACGTAGAGAACTATCAAGTCCTTGTGATCTTTAATAACATATGATCGTAAAAAGCTATTAAATCAACTTCAATATTAAGCAATCAAAATAATAGTATATGTAGACGATATATAGATATCTCGCAAAGACCAAGTTACAAATGCATAACAATAATGTAGTGTGTACACAAATGTATATTATCAACACTAATACCCATGTACACAATAAACCATTTAATCACTGCAAGTATTAGGTTTATTAGCATCACAACATTCACACTACTTTTACTAAATCATATATTTATTTTTGCCAAATATTACCACTTAATCACGTATATGCACAAGAAAACAATATTAAAGGATTATATTATCTAACAAATAAATCCTAATAATGTTCATAAATAATATATACACCTTCATTGTGAGATATTATTAGTAATATCAATATCAATCAATATTCTTCATATATTCTTTCATATATGATAATATTCACATTGTACATACAAATAGCATATAGCATGTTTGACTATCAATTAGCCAAAACTGATATAAATATATATAAAAATTATGAAAATATGATAACCGATAATAATTATGTATATACCACAACTTAGAGCAATTAACTAATTTGTTTACACTTTTATAAATCCCTATAAAAGAATAGTTTATTATGCGTATAAAAATTTAACGTTTGAATAAACCTTTTGAACCACTTTTTTACTTACCTTCCTGTCCAGGTTTCATAAACAATTTAATATGTATTTAAATAATCTATTTAAAATAAAACTTAAAGTAAAATATTATGGAACATATCTTTTTTTTCTTATAGGGTTTTCCTACTACTCTTTTGCTCGCGCCCGCCAAAGTCTAAATGTTTTCAAGACCCAAATACCCGATTCAATTTATGCAATCAATTGGTAGTAAATTGATTTGTTTTTAAGACGTCATCTTCTTCGTTTTGATTTTCTTGATTATTAGTTTATAAAAGAAAACCTATAATTTAATTAGTAAAAATTAAGGAAATTAAACCGGGCTGTATTAATAAATATTTGTGCTAAGCAGTTGATGGGCCGAAACCATGTGGATCAGAGGCGGTAATTTTCTAGCCTATCATATTCTTTTCGAAAATTTATAGGGTCTTAAACTTTAAACAAATCCCACCCAAAATCACGTTTACGTTTCCGAGTTTACGTTTCTGAATCCGTCTGGTATTCAAATAACAAAAGTCAAGTTAGAAAACAATAACTTAAATTCTGTATCTGAAGTCATAGATTATTGTGGGACGAACGCCGAACCATATGAATGAAATGTTGAAGTGTAGATGTATGGTGATAACGTGTTAAGGTTAAAGCAACAAGACGGCGACCGAAGACATCAACGATCTGGTCCGTTTGTAGTTTTCTGAACCCCTCCTCTTCATGAGTGGAAATGGTTTTTATGAGAGCACTCTCGTGCTGATAACGTGTTAAAAACCAAAGAGAAATAGAGATAAATTGAATTCTAATATTTCATTCTATTCAACATTACAATATATAGATAAACAAAACTATAAACCCTAAAGCCCATAAGTAATGGGTTAGGCCTAAAATGTCTGGTTTATAACATATTTCTCATTTTACGAATATATGACTAATAATTCAACCGGTGAACCACAATTATTTTGAAAAGAAGACATATAAGTCGTATCTGGTCGCGTCAATGGAGAACTTGCCGTAGAAGAATTACACTACCTTTTGATGAATAACGACAGCAATTTAAAGTAGTTGTGAGAGGAGACGTGAGCAACGTAGTTGACGCTCCAATTTAAAGTTTTTCTAGTCAAATATTAAAAGTATTATGAGAATAAGTATACACTACTAGAAAATGAGGCTAATGAAACTCTTTTTTAGATGCAATTTTTTTAGGGGAAATGGATTTTATCACCCCCAACTATTCGCGTTTGGCCGATGGCACTCCCAACTTTGACTTTGGCTCCCACCACTCCCAACTTAACATTTAGGTTGCTGTGTCACCCGTTTGTTAAATAATCAGTAACTCTGTTTGTTTTTTAATCCTACGTGTCAGAATAATGTGACGTGGCTTGCCTACGTGGACTCATCCCTTGTAACCCCTCTAAAGTTATAAAAACCCTAAATCAAAACATATCAACACAAACACACATACTCCAATCTGCAGAGGCCGGCCACCGCTACCGCCTTCCACCTCTACAGGTTCGTTCTTCGGCTGTTGTTCCGATGGCGGTGCTGTGATGGTGTTGTTTTAAGATCGTAGTCATTGTGGCTGTTTTGATCTGATGGCGAAGACAGATTTGACGACGATGCAGACCGATGATGCACGCTCCTCCTCATCAACGAGAAATCGAGAAACTCATCCACCCAATTTGGCGGCTGACAGGTGTAGAAGACAAATCAAAAGAGATAATCTGATTGCGTTCACCACCCATTTCTGCTTGCAAAAAAGAAGGAAAAAAAACTCTATTTCCGCTAGCAAACCTCAAATCTCCAGATCTATCATCATTGGAAACAGAAGAATCCAGTTTTTATACTGATTTTGATTCGCTGTCGCATGACCTCCACCACAAAACAACCACCACTGCACCACCTTCACCATCTAACAATTGTCACCGTTGTGTCGGACCACCGAAGAATGATGAGAGTAACACTGTAACCCTCGATTTGAGAGCGCTACAACTGATTTTGATCTCGTTTGGTTGGCAACGCCGGCGTTATTGAACCTGAATCTTTAACTTATAGGTTTAAGATATGAGATGGTTCCTTTGTCGGCGGATGATGAGGGTTTGGAGGTGGCTTGACTCAACTGCATTTGAACTGGACAATATTATTTTCGAGCTCGTGGCAACCGGAGAAGGAGGGTCTGGTGTAGCTGACTATGGAGGTAAGTCTGGCGATGGTGGTAATAAAGCAGACAAAAGAGAGGAAGGGGATGTGGGGATGGGATGGGTGGGTGGTTTATAATTGGGTGGGTGGAAGAATAATAGACATGTAGGATAACTTAAATGCGTCATACAAGATTCATTCCCACGTCATCATGCCACACTGGATGATAATAACACGTAGGATTCTAAAACAAACGAAGTTAGTGTTTAGTTAACGACGGGGTGTCATGACAAACTATATGTTAAGTTGGGAGTTGTGAGAGCCAAAGTCAAAGTTGAGATTGCCAGCGGCCAAATGCGAATAGTTGAGGGTGATCAGATCCAATAACCCTATTTTTTAATGGTGTTGCATTTGACTCTAAAAGGTTTCAAATTTTTATTGAAGTTGAAACTATTTTATTTAAAAGTTGCAAGTTTTATTAAAATTTCCAGCTTTTGTAAAAAAGGTTGTGTTGCTAAAATTTAAATACAACTCTTATTAAAAGGTTGTGTAATTCAATGGCAGGACAAAAAAATTGTAAATAATTAATGACTTTCATTATTGTTTTTGTGATTTATTGTTTTTTTTTGAAAAAAAAAATTCATTAAAAACAACCTCCGACCCAATCGGGCAAAAGGCCAAACAACAACACCCCTGACCCAAATGGGCAAAGGGTAATGTAACATCTCGTAAAATCACGTCCATTGATGTATTGACACGTGTAATAAACCCTAATAAAGTCAAACGTTGAATTTAAGGGACTAATTTTTTGAAAAAATCGAAAACTTTGAATGCGAAAGGACTAAAAGTGCCAACGTGCTTAGTATAAGCCTTCGAATGACGTTACATAGTGTTCCTATTCACATATGAGCCGCTTGTTGATCAAGAGTAGCCGTTTGCGTAATTAATTGAAAGTTTGCGCGATGAAGGGTTAAAAGCGTCAACATGTTAATTCTTACCCCTGAGTGACCTTTTAACAAACCGAGAGCTTCATGATGGTTGATTATACTCTCAGGGATGCCAAATATTGGTCGTCTAATGTTTTTATGCCTTTAAGTGATGTTACGCGCAACTTTGCAAGTTTAAGGGGTTAAAAACGTCAATATGTTTAATTATACATCTGAAAGACCTTTTTACAAACCCAAAGCATCGTGATGTTTTATAATACTCTCAAGAATTCCTAATATTGATTAGATAAGGCTTCGATGCTATTAAACGATGATATGCGCAAGTTTGCGCATTAGAGGGACTATTTGCGTCAAACTGTAAAAGTATGTCGATTCGAACCTTCCGGAATATGATCATAAGTTAAACATGCCATAAATATCCTTTACATAGCTTAGAAATAGGCTTAGAGGTGTTTGGTGCGTAAAAATAAACTTATTTGATCAACAGGGACTAAAAGCGTCAAAAAGTGCATAAGTTTGCATTTTCGTGCATATCTTACGTTCCGAATATATACGGACATCCAAAAATTTATGTAATCAATAAAATATTTTATTTTAGTTATTGGCATGATAAAATTCCATTCGTCGCGTAATTTGGATCGTTTTTCGCGTCCGTTCGTGTTTCGTCGTAATTAGCCGAACAACGCAATCGTACGACCAAACGAACCGACATCCGACATATTTTTGAGCATGTTTTATGTTCCCTATGTTTAGGCATCATTATAGAGCCTTGAAAATGGCTTAACGGGCCATAAATGTGTCAGAATTGGCATTTAACAAGTGCAGGGACTGATTCTGTAATTTATGAAAGTTATTGTGTGTGTTTGATCTATGCAGGCCATAGCCTACGCCCCCTGCAGCGTAGCCTACGCCCAGGTCTGGGCAGCTTCGTTTTTTGTGTGGCTTGTAAACCACTCCAAGCCATTCTAAACCACTAAAATCAATTCTAGGGGCTCTTTGATGGTATTAAAACATGGTAAAACACCTGTAATCATCTCATGGCCCCTTCCAACACTTGTCATGATCCTATGCAATCCCAAAAAGTATATAAAGGGGCTTGAATTCATTTGAAATTCACACCTTCTTCTTGGGTTCTTGCTCTCTATCTCAAATCTGAGGATCCTGATCATTTGGAGCCTCCTTTTGAGTTATTTTCAGTCCTAAGGACCACTTGTAAGTGTTCCTTTCGTGCTTAGTCAAGTTGTTTGGCTCTTAAAGTCGAAAAGTCAAGCATTCGCGATAAACGTTTTAACTTTTAAACGGTCGAACCATTGTTCGCAACGAACATGGCTACGTGATCGTAATTAGGTAGGTATTAAACCCTCAAAAGGGCACCTCCTAATTACCACGTTTGCTTAGTTAATTGTCGGGTCAAAGTAATTAAAATAAAAGTCAAATGAGTTGGTTTTTAAATAAAATTCATAACTAATGATGTAAAGGCAATAAAATCAGTTTTGTCACTTTAATAACTTGGTAAATATTAATTGAACATGTCTAGGCATGTTCAACCCGACAATTCTAAGTTTAGGCTCGGTTCGCAACCGAAAGTCGCAAGAGTTGACTTTTGCTTTGACTTTCAGTTCTGATCCGATTTAGCTTAGTTTAGATATGCCTTAGGATTCCTTTAGGACCATATTATATGTTAGTATAACTCTCCAAGGTTATACGACATGGTTCCTTTGAAATCCGAATCATTTGCATGTTCCGTTAATTTCTTAATAGTTGACCATTATGCCATTTTGATATAAAAACGAGATTTTTGAGAATGTGAGAGGACAAAAACCTTTATTACTGATTTATAAACATGTCCTAAAAATTTGACATCAGTTGAGTTCTAAATTAAGAGTTATGCTCGATATCGTAAATTGAAAGCTTTTATTTAATTAAACGGCATTTTCGGCATAAAACCTATTTAAACCCAAATTTTGACACCAAACCTTTTGCCCACTGATGTAATAATATTTAGGGATTTTTGAAGATTTTTTTTGAATTTTAAACTGATCATAACATAGGGTTCTTGCATTGACTCGGTAATTGACGGTTATGCCCTTTTTGCTAATAAAATGAGTTTTACACATCCTTTACATATCAAACCTTTTTCTACTGATTTTATATATTAAATAAATTATTTTAAACAATAAAGGTTGTTCAAAATCTCAGATTTACTTATTTGGCACCTAAAGCTTGTTACCTACTGATGTTATGAATAAATTTTTATACTTTAACAGTAAGTAAAAGTTTTGAACTCAGATTTCCAAATTTGACCTTTAAGGCTTATGTAAAATGACCAAAATGCCCCTATGGTGCATAGTTTGGCCATAAATGATAAATTTCACACATATATGATATCTTACTGATATAACCTACTAAAATAAATATTTTTACTGATCATTTTAGACCAGAACCTCAGATTGTCATTTAACCTCTTTTGTAATCTTTAAAATGACCAAAATACCCCTACGAGGCTAAAATTGACTTTAAATCCGTTTTGGGCATAATGGAAGGTATCCTACTGATATCACAACTTATTTAAGGCACATTAACTTGTAAAACATGTTCATGACTCATTTGGTTACCCGTTATGCATTTTTCGCATTCGATACGGTTTATGTAACTAGTTTGCATAAATTAACAAAAACGGGTCAAACCTTATCATTTTTACTTCAAAATCCAGAATGTGTTTAGTTTACCCATATTATACAAGTCTTCATACTTGTCGGGTCTAAATCTGTAACAACCTGAAATTTATAAAACTCTAAATCAGAATTTAGAAGTGCTAATTAAACAGGAACCAGCTAACTAGGAAATTATAACCCAATCAGCTACGAGCCTTGTAGTGGCATATAATAAGGTTAAAACACTTAGATTATAAATTAAAAACAAAGCTAAGGGACCAAACTTGCAAAGATTGAAAGTGGAATGTTAAAATAAGAAATTAACACACCAAACACCCACATACGTGAGTGTCTGGCCGAACAGAACAAGAGAGGGCGACAGGGGTTTCCTTCAAACCCTAAAATCCTCACAAAATTCACAAATTGAAGCCTCTAATCTGCTCTAAATCAAGTTTCAAACATGAATTAGTGATCACCTCATTGCAGTGATCAAAAGGTATGTAAAATTATGATGTTTTGATTCATCATAAATTCTAGGTTAATTGTGAGAAACTGAAAGTGGGCTTAATTATGTCATGCATGGATGAATCTTGAAGTAATATGATGTCTAGAGTTAAACCCTAGATGATTTCTTGTTAAAATCTTTGCATGATACTTGTAAGGTTCATAATCACCATAGTGAGTGATTAATAAGTTGGTAGAACTTGATAAACACTAGGATTAAGATTCTTGTTCTAGTGTAATCTGAATTTATGAGATAAATTCTGAAATATTGATGTTGAAATATGTGTATAATTGCTTAATTAAAGTTGATTTAGATAAGATAACAAGCCATGAACTTGGTAATGATTATGTGAAAATCTGACCCGCTAGGTGTTTGTTGAAATGCCTAAGTGGGGATTTATATGTTAAAAATCGGATGAAAACGCATAATTGACTAATATGGCAAATTATGTGTTTATAATTACAAAAAGGATTCTAAAATTGAAGTTGAATTGAACTCCTTAGGCAAAGAATCCGGATCGTCGAGCGGACAAGCCGGAGGAGGAGATACGCGCTCGAAGGGTGTGCTTTAAAGGTACGCGACCTATTGTTTCGCTACATTACATTAATTGTTATTCTTACTTTGTTATATTGATAATTGGTAAACAAGTGAAACCATTAAGTCACGGAAGTGACAAAGTGCCTTAAACAAGTAAGATGGGTCAAAACATGAGTTAGAAATCGAGTTTGGATGTATCTAGCAATGGAGACACCCATTCGGCACCCAAACGGGTCAAAACAAGTTGTGTTACGAACGTAGAAATATATAATCACCACTTGTGATTGGTTATATAGTCAAGTGTAGGTCGTGTAACGGACACACATTTCCGTTGTAAAAGCATGAGTCCTTGTTGAGGGAGTATAGTTCGGAACATTTGTTTGCCAATCGATTCCGAAAAGCATGATTAAATCCTTAGGATTAAGCATGATAGTTATGACATGAGTGCTCTCGAGAGGGAAGCGAAAGTCATAATTGGTAAACATGGAAACGGGTGATATGGTTTGAAATTAAAGGTGTCAACAATGCAAGTTAGGGAACTTGTAACAAATGGGTTGAATAAACAAGAGATGAAATAAAAGCCAACTGCTCTTGAAATGATATTTTTTTTATGCAAAACGTGTTGATAAACGCGTCCGTAATTAAATTACGGTCACGTAGGAAAAAGAATCGGCTAAAACGGACGCCCGAGTCAAAAGTTATGCCGATTTAAAGTTTGAAACTTGGGAAAATAGTGATGGGTCAAATTAGCAGCTCAACACAACAACAATCTATCGAAAATCGTTGCTGGCGCGACGCCACGGAGGTGGAGGCGCGACGCCACGACCTCCCTCGCGCGACGCCAGCACTCAGAACTGAGATTTTCTTGTTTTTTTTGATACCTTGAGTATGGAACTTGCTTATACTTGGTGTTTAAAGTGTCAAACTAATAATTTTAAATGGTTTTGACCGTAGGTGAATATGGAACCAAATCCGGATGGTGATCAAGCTATTATCAAGAACCGAACGCACTAAACGAAGCTTCCGCACTTGATCTATTTTGTCTTAGCATTATGTAGATACTTGAACTATGTTTTCAAACGTTATCTAGTAGACACTTGAAGTTATGTTTTGTATGTTTAATGGATATTTTCCTTTTAACTGAAATCCCAGGATCAAATATGATCTTTTAATCAAGAAAGTTTTTGTAAACTCGATATTTTAGTATTAAATACTTATCTCGTATCATTAATCTTGTTATTTAAACCGGGTATTACAAAATCACATCCTAATCCGGTCTTCGCTTAATCTTGCGTTTCGAACCGTAAACCTTTCCTTAAAACTAACCGGTCTAAGTAACAACTTAAATAAGACCCGTTAGGAATCTAATAGGTTAATAAAACCTTCGTTCCAGATTGAGAGCCCCAGTAGAGGTACTTGTGCTTGCTGATTTGAATATACGGCTGAGAATAAAATTACATTTTAGCTTAGGTAAATACTTTTAACTTATTTTCCCTATACGGGCTTGGGATACGGTATTATAATAATACCGCTTGGTCGGGTATTGAATGTTTAAACGGATTGTGATTAAATTATTGAGGTAACCCGTTTTAATCTGTCTTGTTTGAAATAAAGCCTTTGGGGGTTAATGACCATGTCCCGGATATCCTTGCCATCATTATTAAGAAATGGCCATGTCTTAAGCACGGGGTGTAGGCATACACCTGACAGTTGCGTAGGAAAAACGGTATCTCACTCTCTTGTGGGCCTATACTTGTGGTGTGTCTGTTAATCTTGACTCGGTTTCTACATCGGGCCCTGAATGTATAACGAACATGTAAATCTGTATACAATATTATTTTTATATAATTGTCCCAAGTTATAAAAGGATATTTGTGCCTTGTGCATTTAAATCAATTTTCATAAATGTTTTAAAAAAGAGTCAGCTAATTGTATTTACCAGTGTAAACTGACGTATTTTCCCAAAAGATTAAGTGACAGGTACTGTACGTAATTGGCTGGGAGCTCAGGGCGTTAATAAGGAATCTTGCAAGTTCTAACGTCTAAAGTCTATTGAACAGTGTTTATTTTATTTTTTTGTTTTAGAGATCCGCCTGTGGATCCATATACAACCGTTGTGTAATACTTTATTATACTTTCGAATCGGTTTGTATTATTAATACTTTAGACTTCCGCTGTGCATTGAACTGTGATTAATTGACTATGTTAATATTAACTACGTCACGATACTCCCCACCGGGCCCACCGGTAATACGTGGAAATATCGGGGTGTGACAGGTTGGTATCAGAGCCAACATTGAGTGAATTAAACACTAGCCTTTTGTGTTTAATCTCAATGACACAGTAGCACATTCCTTGACTTCTGAGTCTAGACATGAACTAGGAATGATCTCATCCCTGTTATATGTATACATTGTCTTCGATATTTCTGTATCTCAGGATCGTGTCGCCGAGCAAAGCTACCATTGGTGGAAGCTCTCAAGACCCGAAGACTAAAGAATGTAAGCTTCGTACCACAGCTCGAGTTAACATACGACTAGTATGGAGAAAGGACCTTTTGAACCCATTAACCATATTTCAATTTCTGTACCCAAGACTTTTGAAACTTCAAGTGAGAAGCTAACATCGGAGGAGTTCATACCAGCTGTCCCTGAAACTCCAGCTCCAAAGATAATACCTATGGACCCAAAGGACTCATATTTCTTACCTCCAAGTTTTGGAATCCCAAACTTGGATTATACCTGTCCTGACCTTATTCATGATTCGTATTATTCATTAACCATAAAATCCTTGGATTCCACTATTGCAAGGATTCCTAAAATAGAGGATTTCGACTACACACCAAAACCTTCAGTATTCGTACCTCACACAGAGAACCAAGGAGAAAATTTACAGAAATGAAATGAAGAAGAAACTCTTTTTGTTGCCTTTCATGTCTTTATTAGTCCTTATAAGGACATATTTATCTTTTAGCCCCTATGTGGACAAATTTCTTGTTTAAAAGTCCCGTTTAGGGCATCTATGTACTTTTTCCATTTAATGGAATGTTTTAATTTAAAAGTTTCATTTGTCTTTATAAGTATGAATATAACATATAAAATAAGTCAAAATATCATTCCTTTTTGTAATTCTACCATTGAATATTGAAAGAAAATCTTGAATGTATAACATAGCCTATATGTCATTTTAGACATGGCCTAGATGGTAAAACCTTTTTAAGATTTAAATCATTGTTAACATCTGAAAACATGTTAGCACTCCTGGCAAATGTGATTCGATAAAATCACACAAGTCATCCTTATACTGGATTCTTCTAATTCCTTTTCTCATTTAATTTAAACACCCCTTAGTGATGTAATGCCTACGGGTCATACATATTGTCCTTGAGACAAAAGACAGTTGTAGTCTATGACTCACTGTCAAGAAAAGGTGATGAACTATGTTCAAGCCTTAATGCCTCGATCCTAAAAGATCATGGCTTATAAATTCAAAATTGTCCTCGTGACAAGGCCTTTTGTGCCATTTCAATATCCTTAATAGTTTATAACTAGGATAAAATATAATAAAATTTTAAATAAATCAAATTAACCAATATGGCTTAAAATTTCCATGGTTAATGAATTGCCATAAGTGACAATTCCATAATAGACTTCTGAATAAATCATTGTCAATATTTATGTAGCAGTCAAGCTACATGGCTGGATCAGATGAGGTTAACAGCCACCCGAGGGAGAATAATGATACTACCAGAGTGAATATAGCTGGTGCAGAACTGCAGGCATTAATAGATAATGTCGTTACTCGAGCTCTTGACAGGCAGTATAATGAATCAAGTGGTACACGCACCAAGACCCAGTCTGTACCACATGCAAAACCACCTTCCCAAACGCATGTATCTCATAAGGACGATTCTCATCACTCATCGAATCAGAGGAGTGTTCCGTCTAGACAGGTGGTGCTTAATCAAGAGCCACGTGTTAAAACCTATTCATATAAATATTTTGTCTCCTGCAAGCCCAGAGACTTCACAGGAGAAAAGGGAGCCATCGATTGCATGACTTGGCTCGATGAGATGGACACCGTTGTTGATATTAGTGGATGTGCAGAGCAAGACATAGTGAAGTTTGTTTCACAATCTTTTAAAGGAGAAGCTCTAGCTTGGTGGAGGTCACTAACCCAAGCTACAGGGAAGATCCCATTGTACAACTTAACTTGGGATCAGTTTGTTGCTCTTATCAAAGAAAATTTCTGTCCTCAACATGAAGTTGAGAAAATTGAGACTGATTTCTTGACATTGGTCATGAAGAACTTGGATTGTCAGATATATCTTACAAGTTTCAATACCATGTCTCGATTGGTTCCTTACTTGATCACACCGGAACCGAAGCGTATAGCTCGTTTTATTGGGGGTCTAGCCCCAGAAATCAAGGCAAGTGTGAAAGCATCGAGACCTACTACATTCAGGTCAGCGGCAGATCTGTCACTATCTCTCACACTGGATGTGGTCAGAAACAAGGTTGCCTAAGCTTCTGATGATGGAAAGCGTAAAAAAGGAGGATGAGAATTATCACCACTCCGATAAGAAGAAAAAGGGGAACTCTAATCATAAGAAGAGTTCCGGGTTTAAGAAGGACAACCAACAGTCGGGTGAAAAGACCAGGTGCAAAACCTGTAGGAAATACCACCTCGGGAAATGCAGATTTGAATCTCAGCCTCTACCTTGTGGCATCTGCAAGTCTAAGGAACATAAAACCATGGATTGCAAGAAGTTGAAAGATGCAACCTGTTATGGTTTCAACGAGAAGGGGCATATCAAGACTAACTACCCTAAGAATCAAAAGAAGCCTGAAGAGGCCAAGAAAATAAACGCGTGAGTCTTCCAGATGAACACCCAGGAGGCAGTACAGAATAATAACATCATAACAGGTACTTTTCCTTATCAATGATGTTTATGCGGGAATTTGTTTGATTATGGCACAAAAAAAGTCTATTGTGGACAATAAATGTTGTAAGCTGTTGTTGTCACACCCCGATATCCACGTGTCACCGGTGGGCCCGGTGGGGGAGTATCGTGACGTGGTTGGCAACGTAATAGTCAAACAACACAATATAATAATGCACAGCGGAAGCAATTTAAAAATAAGATACAACCAAATTTATTTATTGTAATCAAAGTCACAATATCCGGTGTTTATCCACAGAACGGATCGAAACAAAATAACATTTAATGGTTCAACAGACTTCTGGCATCCTAAGCTTGCGAGACTTTTATTGATGCTTAGGAGACAATCCAGCCAATTTCGCTTAGTACCTGCATTCAGTCTTTTTGGGAAAATACGTCAGTTTACACTGGTAAATACATTCAACTGACTCATTTTGGAAAATGATTGAAAATTGGTTTGGATGCACGTGGCATAAATCATTTTATTTAACTTGGGAGAATTATTTAATATTATAATCTTGTGAACGAATTACATGTTACTTATGCGTTCAGTAGCCCGGATCTAGTCCGGGTTAAAGATCAATAACACAACACTTCAATGAGTTATACACGGGAGTACGCCTACACCCCGTGCTCAGGTCGTGGCCATCTCGTAAGATGATGCCAGGGATATCCGGGACATGGTCATTAACCCCCCAAAGGCTGTAAAGTAGACAAGACTGTTTAAAACGAGCCAACCAAATTATTCAACTACCCACTAAGCGTGGAGATTTGATGCCCGATCAAGCGGTACGCTATGTACCGTAACCCAAGCCCGTATAGGGAAAATAAGTTAAAAGTATTTACCTGAGCTAAATATAAATTCAATCCCAGCCGTATATCAAATCAGCAAGTACAGATAGCTTTTACTGGGCTCCTAATCTGGAACGAAGGTTTTTAATAACCTATTAGAATCCTAACGGGTCTTTAATTAAGCTTAAGCTTAGACCGGCTAGTTTTCAGGATACGGTTCGTACGCACGATTAAGCGAAGACCGGATAGAATGTGATTTAGACCCGGCAAGTTCGGAGACTTGTTTAATATGGGTTTATTATTCACATTCTGGATTTTGAGATAAAACCGATAAGGTTTGACCCGTGTCGGCTAATTTATGTAAACTTGTTACATAAACCGAACCGAACGCGTAATGTCACACCCCGAATTTCCACGTGTCACCGGTGGGCCCGGTGGGGAGTATCGTGACGTCATGGTTGGCAACATAATAGTCAAACAACACAATATTATTAAGCACAGCGGAAGCAATTGAAAATATAATACAACCGAATTTATTATTGTAATATCAATTGTCACAATATTCGGAAGTTTATCCACAGAAGGATCGAACATAAAATGGAAACAATAGTTCAACAGACTTTTAGGCATCTTAAGCTTGCGAGACTTCTATTGATGCTAAGGAGACATATCCAGCCAATTTCGTATAGGCATTTAGCCTTTTTGGAAAATACGTCAGTTTACACTGGTAAATACATTCAACTGACTCATTTTGGAAAAAGAGTTTGTAAATTGTTTTGAATGCACGTGGCACAAAATATCTTGACACATTGATTAAAATGCACAGAGGCAAAATTAATCTTTTTAACTTGGGAGAATTATTTAATATTATAATCTTGTGAACGATTTACATGTTACTTATGCGTTCAGTAGCCCGGAACGTGTCCGGGTTAAAGATCAATAGACACACCACAATAATGAGTTATACACCGACAGGTGTACACCTACACCCCGTGCTCAGGTCGTGGCCATCTCGTAAGATAATGCCGAGGATATCCGGGACATGGTCATTAACCCCCCAAAGGCTGTAAAGTAAACACATCTGTTTAAAACGAGGCGATCAAATTATTCAACTACCCACTAAGCGTGGAGATTTGATGCCCGATCAAGCGGTACGCTATGTACCGTAACCCAAGCCCGTATAGGGAAAATAAGTTAAAAGTATTTACCTGAGCTAAATATAAATTCAATCCCAGCCGTATATCAAATCAGCAAGTACAGATAGCTTTTACTGGGCTCCTAATCTGGAACGAAGGTTTTTAATAACCTATTAGAATCCTAACGGGTCTTTAATTAAGCTTGAGCTTAGACCGGCTAGTTTCAAAGATACGGTTCGTACGCACGATTAAGCGAAGACCGGATAGAATGTGATTCTGACCCGACAAGTTTGAAGACTTGTTTAATATGGTTTATTATTCACATTCTGGATTTTGAGATAAAACCGATAAGGTTTGACCCGTTTCGGCTAATTTATGTAAACTTGTTACATAAACCGAACCGAACGCGAAATAAGCGTAACGGGTATCCGTAAGAGCCATATACAGGTTTCCTAAGTTAATATGCTTCAAATATGTTGTGACATCAGTAGGATGTCTTTCGTTATGCCCCGAACTAATTTAAACACAAACTATGCCCCGTAGGGTAGTTTGGTCATTTTAAAGTTTGTAAAAGCGCTTAGATGTTTAACTGAGTTACAGGTCTGATGTAAACAGCAAACATACTCAATTTGATGAGTTATAACAGTAGACTAAAGCATATATGTGAGATTTATCATCTTTAACCAAACTATGCCCCGTAGGGGTATTTTGGTAATTTCACATAAGCCAAAAAAAACTCAAAAACGAAGTCTGAGTTAATCAACCTTTGCTTACTGTTAAAATATCATAATTTGCCTCATATATCAGTAGGTATCAACCCGGGTATGTCTAATATGATTTTAAGACATACTATGCGTTAAAAACGCTAATTATGGCGATTAAAGGCCATTTCCGGGTTCGATACTTAAATCTGATATTTTTATATTTCCAGAAGGCTTAAAATAAGTTATTTAACATATGTGATCAGTAGCAAAAGTTTTGGAGTCGTTTAGATAAGTAAAACTCATTTTATGGCCCGTAAGGGCAAAACCGACCATTACCGGATTAAGCCTACGACTACTAGTTATGCTCAGCGTAAAATTAATTAAAAATCTTTAAAAATCCCAAAATAATATATTACATCAGTGGGTATTAAGTTTGATACCAAAAAGTAGGCTTAACTAGGCTATACGCTAATTACGCTGTTTTATTAACATAAAGCTTTAGATTTGCGATATTAAGCATAACTCTTAATCTATAAGTCAAACTGATGTCAAAATTTGCATACAAGTTTATATATCAGTAACTAAGGTTTCTACACTTTTACATTTTCATAAATCACGTTTTAAGGTAATAAGGGCATAACGGTCAACATAAGAGCAATTAACGAAAATCTGCATATTAATTGGATAACTAGTGAACCAAGGTGTATAATCACAGAGGGTTGTTCTAACATGTAACCTAATCCAATTTAAGCTCTGAGGCATTTCTAAAACATACCTAAACGGGTCAGAACTGAAAGTCAAAGTGAAAGTCAAACTATGTGACTTTCGGTTCCGAACCGGGTCAAAACAGGAAATAGTCGGGTTTAACATGTTTGGACATGTTCTTACACTTATTACTAAGTTATAACAATATTTAAACAGGTTATATATGTTCTAGATAGCTAATTATGCATAAATGACCTTTTAAGCATTATGTTGACTTTTTAATTAAAAGTTTGACCCGACATTTGACCTGGTTAGGATGGTGATCAGGGGAAACCCTTTTGGGGTTTTATTACCCACATGAATACCAACTTATAACCACTTTTACTTCGAGATATGACTGAGCCATAAATGACTAATCTCGAAGTCAAACCGTATTTACGACGGTTTGACTTTTAGCTAATTAAACAAGCTAAACTCAAATAAAGAAGGACTAGCATACTTACAAGAGTCCTATGCACGACTTATGATCAGTTGGATCTGCTTGGGAGCTCCAGAATTGATCAGTTATGCACTTGAAGGTGTGAAGAACAATTGTGAACTTGAAGGCCTATTTATAGTGGGTTTACACACCACATTTGATTGACAAATAAGTCTAGCACACACCACAATCAATCAACACTTGTTACTAGTGTGTAGGGGGTGTTTTTAGGGACCAAGTGAAGTGAAAAATTGGTTAAAATCGCGTCTAAGATCAAAGGCAGCCGAGAAAATGAAATCAGGAGCTGGCACCCCCCTCGCGTGGCGCGAGGGGCTCCTCGCGTGGCGCGAGGACTGCATAACTCAGCTTTGTTATCTTTTGCGATTTGGTCCTTGTCCCTTCAAAACTCGAATAGGCACTTGTTTTCTTGCATTGTAACCCTTCACAATTGATCTAATAAGGCCTTAAAACATATGCCCACTTTGTTAGGTCCCCGGTTAACTTAATTGTTACCCGAAAAGTCCTAACTTTCAACGTTTACGCTTTAACCCTTCGCACACGAATTTGATCATAACTTTCTCATACGGTAACGAAACTTTATGAAATTTTCATGGTGCATTCTCATGAGCATAATTAATATTTACAAAGCTTCGGGTTCGTCAAAAGGTCACTCAGAGGTATAAATTAAACATGTTGACACATTTGGTCCCTGTAGTTTGAAATCACACACATTTAGCTTCGTATGATCCATGATTTATTCGTTTGAAGGTATGAGCATCGTGTAGGGGTAATATATAATATAATTATTCACAGTTGACACTTAGAATACGTATATTCACATACTTTCCACGTTTGTCAACTTTAGTCCTTCTATAATATTTCTTTCACACGTTTAAACATTATGACACGTGTCAACACATTATAGGACGTGAATTTTCGAGGTGTTACATCCTCACCCCCTTAAAATAAATCTTGACCCGAGATTTACTGAAATAAGTAAGGGTACTTTTCTTTCATCGTGGATTCAACCTCCCACGTGTATTCGGGACCCGTACGGGCATCCCATTTGACCTTTACAAAAGGTATATGCTTTCTTCGAAGCTTCCTTACCTGTCGATCTTCAATCGACAAAGGTTTTTCCACAAACGTTAAGCTCTTATCTATTTGGACATCTGTATGTGGCATGACATGTGAATCGTCAGCGGAACACTTCTTTAGATTGCAGATGTGGAACACATTGTGAATTCCACTGAGCTCTTCTGGTAAGTTCAACTTGTAGGCAACTGACCCGACACGTTCAATAACCTCGAAAGGTCCTATGTATCTCGGGCTTAGTTTGCCTTTCTTACCAAATCGCATCACCCCTTTCCATGGTGACACTTTAAGTAGGACTTTGTCACCTACTTCGAAGTGAAAATCCTTACGACTTGGATCCGCGTAACTCTTCTGCCTATTCCGGGTAGCTTGGAGATTGTTACGAATCTGGACAATCTTGTCCGTCGTTTCGAACACGATCTCTGGTCCTGATAACTGGACTTCTCCAACTTCCGCCCAACAAACTGGCGATCTACACTTTCTACCGTATAATGCCTCAAAAGGCGCAGCCTCTATGCTGGTATGGTAGCTATTGTTGTAGGAGAATTCGATCAATGGTAGGTTCTTATCCCAGCTACCTCCTAAATCGATCGCACATGCGCGTAGCATGTCTTCCAACGTTTGAATAGTACGCTCACTCTGACCGTCTGTCTGAGGATGGTAAGCCGTACTAAAGTTCAAACGTGTGCCAAAAATGGTTGGAAACTCTTCCAAAAATGTGTCGTGTACCTAGTATCTCTGTCAGAGATAATAGCTACAGGCATGCCATGTAGGGCTACAATCTTATCCACGTATAACTGGGCTAATATATCGGAGCTATAAGTCTCCTTGATGGGTAGGAAATGTGTGGACTTAGTCAGTCTGTCAACTGTAACTCTTATCGTATCATTTCCTTTCCTTGTCTTGGGTAACTTGGTAATAAAATCTATAGTTACCATTTCCCACTTCCACGTAGGAAGTTCAAGCTGTCGAAGCAAGCCTGACGGCTTTTGATGCTCGGCTTTGACTTGCGCACATGTCAAGCATTTAGCTACATGGGTGGCTACAGACTTGTTCAAGCCTATCCACCAATAATTTGCCCTTAGATCCTGGGTAGCTGATGGCAAATTCTTAATCGTTGCCTAATTAGGGTTACGGCATGTATGCATAAGCAATATGAACCGTCTTTCTTATTTAATAACATAAAACCCTCAGAATATTGAGTCAGGCTTTATGTGCCTATGTTTTAAAACCTCCTAAATCAAGGTTTCGATTTTTCCATAATCGATATGGAGTTTTTCATAATTCTCCAGTCCACGGCGGGATATTAATCTTAGTTCTACCTGTCTTCCAGGAGGTAAGCAGGGGAAACTTTTGAGAAGATAATTAAGATACAAGGAGGCTATAGAGATTTTCCATATCTCAGGCTCCAGTTCATCCATCATTGTTCGTGTCAAATGAGTGACACCTTTATGTTATAAGTCCACGAATTCCTTAATCGGAAACATTTTCTTGGAAAAAAAAATTCCATTTTTTTTTTGGATATCTTCTTTGAATACTACTAGTCGACTTTAGTACAATATGATCATTGGGATATCTTAGGGGTTCCATGTATTAAACCTCCATGCTGATCAGACATGGAAATAATCTATGGGACACACTAGGATACGCCAATCCTCATATGACACTTTTATCAAACATAGTTTGGCATTCGCAGGCGATAGAAAACAATGAGAAAAATAATTAAAATAACATATGTTGTCGTACTCTATGCGAAGAAAGAGTACTCTTAGATTTTCGGAAGGATTCCTTGCCGATACTAGAAGAATCGGTTACTATGGTTTCCTTGGTAATTTATACCTTGTGGATGATAAAAAAAAAATTGCTAAGTTTATGGTTCATGATGATTTATTATTGCCTGTTAAAAAAAAACAGGACACTTAGCAGAAATTATCATTGATAAATGATAAGGAAGTTTATTGTACAAGTGCTTATATTTAATTAATAATGGAAGTTTCACTAACTAGGCACCTAGCTCGGTTGGCTAGGCACGCGAAAGGGTGCGGCCGGCCTAGACCCAGGTTCGATTCCGGGGACGGCCAGTTCCACCATTTTTTTATGTTTAATATTAATTAATCGCACGGATACGTGTAATTATGAGAGTTGTCTCATAAGGAGTCTTGATAATTAATTGCTTCTTATTACCCACAATATGGGCTTGATTTTATCACTATATTGAGTCCTTGTATTTAACGGAACTAGGACATAAAAAAAATGATTCCTAATGGATATAAAACATCCATCTATTAATGCTGAAGCAACCTCAGAGGTATACAGGCTTCTTACTGAACTTTCGTTGCTTTTTATTAAGCCTGTACTCGCTCTCTTTCTCAGATTTCTTGGAGTTATCCTCCTTCTTTGGTTCATCCTTCATATACGAAGTGTGAACAAAATCTCCTCATGAGTAAATTAACATGGTTTTGAATGAGATTTAGAGCGAGAAGTATTCAGCTCTTTGTGTTGTCTCATGACCTTTCCCATGGTCCTTCCAACTGCTGCGTCAACCACAGCCTGAAGATTAACTCCATTAATATTGAGGTTTACGTTTGTAGTTTTATTAACTTTCGTCGCCTTAATAGTGTTGCGACCGTCGTCTACCTCATCCGAGTTTTCCATACTCGAAACTTGGTACAAATCGCCAAGATTTAACCATTATTAGTCATCATCCTGATGACCTGACTTAGGTTAGCCACGGCATTCATAAACCGTATGGGCTATTTTGTTCCGAATATTAATAGTGAATGTTATTTGAACGTATTTCCATTATATTTAGCCTAGGTCACAACGGGACCATCAATGGCATGCAAAGTTTGGAGCGAGTCCAATACCTGCTTGACAGGGGACCATAATGTCACAACTGTCTTTGTCACTAGGACGATTCTAAATAGCTCAAAGGCTTTTATTATATATATATTTACATATATGGCATAGAAGCCTGTCTCGAGGGACGTAGGAAAATATGGCATAAAGCACAGTCATGAAGGACATAAGTAATCATATGGCGCGAAGGCCTTGTCGTGATGACATTTAGATATGGCACAAACGGCCTTGTTATAAGGACATTCATCAAATTTGGTACAAAGGCATGTCACCAGAAATGTTAACATTTAATATGTTAACTTGTCACGAATGACCAATTATAGCACATAGGCGTGTCCTGAATGACTTTAAAACATAACTCGATGGTCTATTTTTCAAGGACCTTAATTTCTAAGCCGCAATCTTATTAGATTAGGGCTTCGAGGTTTGAACGTGGTTCTTCACCTTTGGACAGGGAGTCATAGACTACAACTGTCATCGTCTTGGAAGACGATTCTTTTGGCAGAAAGATAAGCCAATCAACATCACTAATGGATGTTTATATATGACCATCGTATCTAATGATATTAGTCATGATTACATCGATCATATTGACTATTGGGTTTGGGTATAATCACACCATTCTGAACAGGGGATCATAAAGATCACTACTATCTTTGTCTTACCGACACTAGAATAAAGTATAGCCCGTAGGCATTTCATCACGAGGGATGTTAATATTATGATCATCATACTGATGATACTAGTCAGGATCGCACTGATAGTATAGACTATGGGAATTGAGTATAGCTCACTCCCTTGGCAAAGAATCACAAAAGATTACAATTGCCTTGTCTCAGTTGGATGATATAATATAGCCCTTAGGCAAAACATCATTACGGATGTTAAAATTTTTAATCATCGTATTGATGGTTTTTGTCATGATCGTATCGATCATATGAACTATTAGGCTTGAGCATAGCTCACCACCTTGGACAGGGAATCGTAAAGATCACAATGTCTTTGTCACACGTGGACAGTATTATTTGGCCCATAGGCGAAAACATCACTCATGGATGTTTATAATTGGTTCATCCTATTAGATGCTACAAGTCATGATTGCATTAATCATATTGATTATTTGGCTTGAGCATAGCTCACCACCTTAGACAAGGAATCATAACGATAACAATGTCAATGTCTCAAATGGACAATATATTATAGCCCGTAGGCAAGTCATCACTAAAGGATGTTAAATAATATGATCATCGTATTAGATGATATTAGTCATGATCGCATTGATCACATAAACTATTATGTTTGGACATAGTCCAACATTTTAGACAGGAGGTCAAAGACCACCACTGTCGTTGTCTTATCGGACAACAAGTTTAGTCCGTTGGTGCTTCATCACTAATGGATGTTTATAATATGATCATCTTATAGGATGGTATAAGCCATGATTCCTAGATCACTAGGCTAGATTTGAGAATTGGAAGAATCCAATATAAGGATGACTGTTGTGATTTTTCTCGAATCACATTTGTCAAGAGTGCTAACACATTCCTAGGTGTTATCAAGGATGTGAATCCCTTGAGTAGGTTTCACCATCTTGGCCGCGTAGGCTAGGTTTCACCTTTAAGATTCCCTTCAATTGCATACTGACAGAGAAGGAAGGATATTTATTTTATTCAGGATTTTTATCATAAATCCTAATTCATAAGTTAATAATAGCACCAATGGCCCAGTCGCGTAGACAAGTTAAATTTATAAGCCATGATTTCAGAGAATCGTGGCCTTAAGGTTTGAATCAAAGTTCATTACCTTTTCTTGACAGGGAGCTGTAGGCTACCACTGTCTTTAGTCTCAGAGGACATTAACTATAGCCCGTAGGCACTTCCCTTATAAGAGATGTTTATTACTGGATTGCCCCTTAGGGAAATTCATTAACCATGGTAAACAGAGACCATATTTGGTTAATTTATTAATCATATTTATTTAGGATTTCTATTATAATTTATCCTAATTATAAAACATTAACAGTCTTATTAGTGGCACCAATGGCCTGGTCACATGGACATTTATAAATTATAAGCTTATGATTTCAGAGAATCAAAGCAACAATAACTGTTTTATTTAATAGCACAAAAGGCCTAGTCACAAGGACAATTTTTTTTTTTTTTTTAATTATAAGCCATGATTTCAGAGAATCAAGGCCTTTAAGTATATTAGCACAACTGGCTTAGTCACAAGAACATATATAATTTATAAGCTATGATTTCAGAGAATCAAAGCATGAAAGTATATTGGCACAATAGGCCTAGTCACGTAGACAATTATAAATTATATGCTAGGATTTCAGAGAATCAAAGCATTTGAGGTTTGAACCTAGTTCATTACCTTTATCTGACAGGGAGTCATAGCTACCACTGTATTTTGGCTCATGTAGAATGAGCAAGGCCCGTAGGCACTATATTACCACGTATGGTTAAAATATGATCATCTTAATTGATGATGTAAACCCAGGATTTAGAGATCATTAAACTAGGTTAGGAATCTTTTGAAGAATTCCATATAAAAATGACGTGTGTGATTTTAAATGAATCACATCTTCCAGGAGTGTTAACATGTTTTAAGATGTTAACAGGGATTTGAATCTTTTAAACAGGTCTTACCATCTTGGCCCGGTCTTATAATTGACCCGAAGGCTAGGTTTCACATTTAAGATTCTTAATTAATGATTTGAATCTTTTTAACAGGTCTTACCATCTTGGCCCGGTCTTATAATTGACCCTAGGCTAGGTCTTGCCCTTTTAGATTTTGCCATTTTATTATAATGGTAGATCTTGCAAAAAGGAAATATTTTTTTTTCCATTTACTTAATATTTCTTATTTAGAATTAAAGTTTAAACTTAATCATTCCATTATATAAAAATAAAAGTATAAAGTTGCCCTAAGCGGGACTTAAAAGGAATAATGTCGTTCTCGAAGGGACTGAAAAGGTAAATATGTCCTTATAAGGACTATTGAGGAAACGATCTTCAGCAAAGGAGTTTCTTCTTTATTCAATTCTTGAAGGCTTTCTCCTTGGTCGCACGTTTCATCCTGGTCGCGGTACGAAGCTCAGCATTTCAAGGCTCCAGATGTGGAGAATTCTTATTACAGCTTCTTCGCTTGGCGACGTATCCAATATATAAAAATTTGGAAGCAAAACTTCAAGATTAGGATTGAGAATATTCCTAAGTTAAGTCTAGACTTAGAAGGTTTAGATATGTGCAATTGTGTAACTGAGATAAAACACTAAGGCTAGTGTTTAATTCACTCAGTGTTGGCTCTTATACCAACCTGTCACACCCCGAATTTCCACGTGTCACCGGTGGGCCCGGTGGGGAGTATCGTGACGTCATGGTTGGAAACATAATAGTCAAACAACACAATATTATTAAGCACAGCGGATGCAATTGAAAATATAATACAACCGAATTTATTATTGTAATATCAATTGTCACAATATTCGGAAGTTTATCCACAGAAGGATCGAACATAAAATGGAAACAATAGTTCAACAGACTTTTAGGCATCTTAAGCTTGCGAGACTTCTATTGATGCTAAGGAGACATATCCAGCCAATTTCGTATAGTACCTGCATTTAGCCTTTTTGGAAAATACGTCAGTTTACACTGGTAAATACATTCAACTGACTCATTTTGGAAAAAGATTTTGTAAATTGTTTTGAATGCACGTGGCACAAAATATCTTGACACATTGATTAAAATGCACAGAGGCAAAATTAATCTTTTTAACTTGGGAGAATTATTTAATATTATAATCTTGTGAACGATTTACATGTTACTTATGCGTTCAGTAGCCCGGAACGTGTCCGGGTTAAAGATCAATAGACACACCACAATAATGAGTTATACACCGACAGGTGTACGCCTACACCCCGTGCTCAGGTCGTGACCATCTCGTATGATAATGCCGAGGATATCCGGGACATGGTCATTAACCCCCCAAAGGCTGTAAAGTAAACACATCTGTTTAAAACGAGCCGATCAAATTATTCAACTACCCACTAAGCGTGGAGATTTGATGCCCGATCAAGCGGTACGCTATGTACCGTAACCCAAGCCCGTATAGGGAAAATAAGTTAAAAGTATTTACCTAAGCTAAATATAAATTCAATCCCAGCCGTATATCAAATCAGCAAGTACAGATAGCTTTTACTGGGCTCCTAATCTGGAACGAAGGTTTTTAATAACCTATTAGAATCCTAACGGGTCTTTAATTAAGCTTGAGCTTAGACCGGCTAGTTTCAAAGATACGGTTCGTACGCACGATTAAGCGAAGACCGGATAGAATGTGATTCTGACCCGACAAGTTTGAAGACTTGTTTAATATGGTTTATTATTCACATTCTGGATTTTGAGATAAAACCGATAAGGTTTGACCCGTTTCGGCTAATTTATGTAAACTTGTTACATAAACCGAACCGAACGCGAAATAAGCGTAACGGGTATCCGTAAGAGCCATATACAGGTTTCCTAAGTTAATATGCTTCAAATATGTTGTGACATCAGTAGGATGTCTTTCGTTATGCCCCGAACTAATTTAAACACAAACTATGCCCCGTAGGGTAGTTTGGTCATTTTAAAGTTTGTAAAAGCGCTTAGATGTTTAACTGAGTTACAGGTCTGATGTAAACAGCAAACATACTCAATTTGATGAGTTATAACAGTAGACTAAAGCATATATGTGAGATTTATCATCTTTAACCAAACTATGCCCCGTAGGGGTATTTTGGTAATTTCACATAAGCCGAAAAAAACTCAAAAACGAAGTCTGAGTTAATCAACCTTTGCTTACTATTAAAATATCATAATTTGCCTCATATATCAGTAGGTATCAACCCGGGTATGTCTAATATGATTTTAAGACATACTATGCGTTAAAAACGCTAATTATGGCGATTAAAGGCCATTTCCGGGTTCGATAATTAAATCTGATATTTTTATATTTCCAGAAGGCTTAAAATAAGTTATTTAACATATGTGATCAGTAGCAAAAGTTTTGGAGTCGTTTAGATAAGTAAAACTCATTTTATGGCCCGTTAGGGCAAAACCGACCATTACCGGATTAAGCCTAC
This sequence comes from Helianthus tuberosus, assembly GCA_030545235.1. Classification (NCBI taxonomy): domain Eukaryota; kingdom Viridiplantae; phylum Streptophyta; class Magnoliopsida; order Asterales; family Asteraceae; genus Helianthus; species Helianthus tuberosus. The sequence continues at coordinate 1,709 of JARYGA010032368.1, read as the reverse complement.
GACTACTAGTTATGCTCAGCGTAAAATTAATTAAAAATCTTTAAAAATCCCAAAATAATATATTACATCAGTGGGTATTAAGTTTGATACCAAAAAGTAGGCTTAACTAGGCTATACGCTAATTACGCCGTTTTATTAACATAAAGCTTTAGATTTGCGATATTAAGCATAACTCTTAATCTATAAGTCAAACTGATGTCAAACTTTGCATACAAGTTTATATATCAGTAACTAAGGTTTCTACACTTTTACATTTTCATAAATCACGTTTTAAGGTAATAAGGGCATAACGGTCAACATATGAGCAATTAACGAAAATCTGCATATTAATTGGATAACTAGTGAACCAAGGTGTATAATCATAGAGGGTTGTTCTAACATGTAACCTAATCCAATTTAAGCTCTGAGGCATTTCTAAAACATACCTAAACGGGTCAGAACTGAAAGTCAAAGTGAAAGTCAAACTATGTGACTTTCGGTTCCGAACCGGGTCAAAACAGGAAATAGTCGGGTTTAACATGTTTGGACATGTTCTTACACTTATTAATAAGTTATAACAATATTTAAACAGGTTATATATGTTCTAGATAGCTAATTATGCATAAATGACCTTTTAAGCATTATGTTGACTTTTTAATTAAAAGTTTGACCCGACATTTGACCTGGTTAGGATGGTGATCAGGGGAAACCCTTTTGGGGTTTTATTACCCACATGAATACCAACTTATAACCACTTTTACTTCGAGATATGACTGAGCCATAAATGACTAATCTCGAAGTCAAACCGTATTTACGACGGTTTGACTTTTAGCTAATTAAACAAGCTAAACTCAAATAAAGAAGGACTAGCATACTTACAAGAGTCCTATGCACGACTTATGATCAGTTGGATCTGCTTGGGAGCTCCAGAATTGATCAGTTATGCACTTGAAGGTGTGAAGAACAATTGTGAACTTGAAGGCCTATTTATAGTGGGTTTACACACCACATTTGATTGACAAATAAGTCTAGCACACACCACAATCAATCAACACTTGTTACTAGTGTGTAGGGGGTGTTTTTAGGGGCCAAGTGAAGTGAAAAATTGGTTAAAATCGCGTCTAAGATCAAAGGCAGCCGAGAAAATGAAATCAGGAGCTGGCACCCCCCTCGCGTGGCGCGAGGGGCTCCTCGCGTGGCGCGAGGACTGCATAACTCAGCTTTGTTATCTTTTGCGATTTGGTCCTTGTCCCTTCAAAACTCGAATAGGCACTTGTTTTCTTGCATTGTAACCCTTCACAATTGATCTAATAAGGCCTTAAAACATATGCCCACTTTGTTAGGTCCCCGGTTAACTTAATTGTTACCCGAAAAGTCCTAACTTTCAACGTTTACGCTTTAACCCTTCGCACACGAATTTGATCATAACTTTCTCATACGGTAACGAAACTTTATGAAATTTTCATGGTGCATTCTCATGAGCATAATTAATATTTACAAAGCTTCGGGTTCGTCAAAAGGTCACTCAGAGGTATAAATTAAACATGTTGACACATTTGGTCCCTGTAGTTTGAAATCACACACATTTAGCTTCGTATGATCCATGATTTCTTCGTTTGAAGGTATGAGCATCGTGTAGGGGTAATATATAATATAATTATTCACAGTTGACACTTAGAATACGTATATTCACATACTTTCCACGTTTGTCAACTTTAGTCCTTCTATAA